>LBNU01026789.1:59609-74251 GCA_014162995.1 Artemisia annua | reverse complement strand
GATTTTTGTGTTGCCGCCACTTTTTCACGCTCCGAAAACGCCCGAAAATTGCTTCTTTTTGGAATTTTCTCCTCAGAAAGTACCGTAAATAGAGGAAAAGAAAGCTTTGACTGGTTGGCGTGAAATGGCTGGATCAAATAATATACGAATTAGGACTCAACACTGACCCCCTAAAGAACGTGTAACATTTGTTCGTCTCTTAGATAAAATTCACACAGCAGCTGAAAACGACTGGTGTAACGCAAGGTGTGTTTCACGTCATTATGTGAAAAACCGTGTTGCGTATCTTAAGTCACATAGCAAAACCATAGGATTTACAGCTGCGGGTTGCGCAGTCTGAAGTAAACGCCAGCCGGCACTGGTAGCGTGAGAGGCATGGTTTTTTGAAAACATTTGAACTTGTGATCGACCTTCGTATAAAAACCCGAACCCGTGTCATTATTGAATGACATTTCTAGGACAGTAAATGTTATCGATGCCAGAAGACATGCCTTAAAAACAAACTATTTTTTGTATTTTAGAGTTTTTCTGATTTTTATGGTTTTTATAGGTTTTATATTTTTGTATTTTTCTTTTCTGGGTTTTATATTATATAAAAGGATATTTGAAGCGAATCCATTACTCCTCATTCCCTTCCTGAAGACTTTTGAGTGGTACTGGCATGAGATTCTCCAAACCAAGTTATTGGAGAATAAATCGAATCCGTTCTTCAGGAAGTGCCTTAGTGAAGAAATCTGCCAGCTGAAATTCTGTCTTTGCAAAGTGAAGTTCCACCACACCACTGGTAACCCTTAGCAGCAACCCTTGACTTGTATTCAGAACGTTATCATGCTCATCAGATTTCACTTTAAGGATCCATCTAAGAGCAATAATTATTGCACAGTCTGGAGATGGTGTCAATTCTCATACTTAGAGACGATAGAATTGTATGGAATTATAAGAGCACCATAAGGCAAGCGTGTCCAGATGCCTTCGAGTGGACACCGGTTGAGTAGATTTCCCATTATAGTGAAGATCATGTGGTTGAGGTTAGGACACTGATGTGCTTGTGTTAAGATCTCCTGAAGAAGAAGCTTTAGAAGAAGATTCAGGAGCAAATGTGTCTTTGAATGGAGCAACATCAGGTGAAGCAGATGGATTTACTTCAACGATTCGTCGACTGCCGTACCTTGATGTATGGAAGGAGATTGTATGTAAGATGGACCATTTTGATCATTTGGAACATGAGCTGCGATGGCTGGTGGTACCGGTGTATCACCAATTGGTGGCTCAAAGTATTCATCAACCACTTTATTGGCGAAGATCTCCAAATCCTTATCGGTAGATGGTACATAAGGTACATGCAGTAGTGGGATACACAAATTGAACTGGTTGGTTCAGAAGACAAAAGTTTAGAAGCGGGTCCTACACTAATGTGTGCAGAAGCCATTTGCTCATGCAACTCATAGAATATGGTGTGAACGAATTCCAAGATTTGTCGGGTTCATATGTCGTAGATTCGGCATCCCTTATACTCTGAAGCATAACCACCAAATATTTCAATCAATCGCTTTAGCTTTTAACCTTTTCAGATCTTGGTAGTCATTTTGTGGGTATGAAGAACTCCTATGAAGATGTTGAAAGTATTGGGTTTGTGGGCATGCTTCTTTCGTTAGCGTAGTTGACTAGCCGAACAAATAGAGATGGTGTACACGGTAGTGACACGTTTGCCTTGAAGAAGATCAACACCATCCAATTCTCTTAGAAATTACACAGTCACCGACGACACAGTCTCCATAACCCATAATTGTGTCAACCTGGTAGTTCCCGATCTAACTATCCCGATAACCTCATTCATGAAATTCTTGAACCCTGAGCAATTACTGATTGGTTTAAGAAGGTGTTGACGTGAGTACCAAACGGAGAGAATTAGTTGGTACGTTGAAGAAGACAGTAATCAACACTTCTTATACTTTCATCACTGATCGTTGCGATCTAGCAAGCAAGCTTGTAAACCACGGATCGTTGTCCCAACGAGGGTTGAACTAATCTCGTCACTCAAGATCGTGAGTTATGTGAAGCGAATAGGTTTAAAAGATGATTTGGTTTTGTTTACACTACAATGACAATTTAAAATGCAATTAAAGTAAAGGAAAGCGATAAAGCGATACAAAATAAGTAAACAAGTAAAGAAACATGTAATAAAGTGACTTAAAGAAAGTGATAATTAAAGTGCGATAAGTACTGAAAGTGGTAAATGAATTTAAAAGACAATATGTTTGCAAAGCAACGCGAGTAAGTTCATTAAGTGTGAGCTAATGGTTTGTGACGAGTTATTTTCCCTTCTCGAGATTAGTTGTCAATTAATCTTTTGAAGAGATAATAATTCTAGACGAGTGATTTAATCATTCTCAGGCTTTTGTTCTTCGAATAATAAAATCACAAGTCTAAATAATCTTAACGATTATTAATCACAAACCTTTAATACTCGCATTTAGCTCACAAACTCGAATCACTAAGCAAACACGATTAAAACTACTCACGACTCATATTAAAGAATGTAAAGCGAAAAAGAAAATATAAAATACTTGAAAACATTAGACGTACATAAAATTTAAAACTAAAAACGAAAAGACATAAGACTCAAATAAGAAAACGTTACTAAAAAGATTTAAAGAAAATTCGACAGAGTTCCGTTTAGATTTAAGAAACTAACGACCTCACTCGATAGAACGATGAGGGGAACTCGTGCCTAACTCGGCAAAAGAAAAGAAATAAAACTCGAAAGAACATGAAACAATCCATACTCGCTACAAATCTTAAAACCATACTCGCTAATCTAAGGAACCATACTCGCAAGAACCTAAGCCTCCATACTCGCAAGGATTAAGCAATCCATACTCGCAAACTAAGACTTGACTCATACTCGCAAAAATGGAACTTCATACTCGCTAAGACCAAAAATCCCATACTCGCTAAATAAAGGCCATACTCGCAGAAACACATGATCCCATACTCGCAAGATTACTCATACTCGCAAAACCCTAGGACCTTACTCGCAAAATTATAAAAAAAAACGATTTGAACTTGAATTTTAACGTGACACAAGATTGAAAACTAAATTAAACCAATAAGACTTTGTGTAAATCAAGTGTAAAAAGCTAAATAAGCTTGTGAAAAGCCAAATAAGCCACGACAAAAGTTACGAGCCCTAACCCATAATTTTCATTCGACTAGAACATGCAAAGGTGACAAAAAATAATATAGAAGTTTTTATAAGAGATTGATATAAACGTAAATAAAGACTCAAAACTTGTAAAGATTAAAGAGAAAGATTAAGATGAAAGACAATAAGCTTAAAAATAAGACATGAAAATAAGCTTGCATTAAAAATAAAACTTACACTAAATAAAACTAATTACCTACTCCTATGAGGACCAACCCTCTAAATCTAACCAACCCTCTAATTGAGATGGTGATGTCTATTTATAGGTCAAGGCTTTCACACGTTTGACAATGGTGCACGTTTAGCCCTTGAACCTTTACAATATATGAATGACGCACTAAAATTACATTACAAACGTTATTAGTCGAACTAAATATTAAACGTAACACTAATGTAACTCGAGGACTAGTGTTGACGTGTATTTCAAAGGTCTTCAAAGATGCAAAAGTGACCACTTGCTCGAACTTAGAAAGCTTTTTCTTATAAATCTCTTTCAACTTCGATTAAGCGTTTCTTTCGTCTTCTTGAGCTTTTAAGAAATAACTTTGTCGTCTTGGGCTTTTCTTAAGTAGATATTATCGTTGACTCGGCTTCTTGACACTTTTCCACATCTCGTGCTCGTTTTAGGGCCTTTTGGTTGATTTTGTTGCCATTTATGCAATATCCTTCCCTGCACGATCACAAACACAAAAACACGATATCTTTGGCGTTTAACGTTAGTTTTTGGTCTTTTAGAGCCTGAAAATGGTGAATAAAAGGTATGTTAATAAGTACATACCAATCACCAAAGCTTTTGAGATTCCTGAAGCTGTAGATGCCATGAAATGATCTTAAGCGGAGTTTTACAACTCTTGTGACTTAAACCGAGAGATCGATTCTCTCCCGGGATTTTACTAAAGTCAACAAAAGAAACCGAAAGATGTGATATGCGATTATGACTTTGAGTGAAATCTTGGATAAGTCACAATCTGCACTAAGTGTCAAGTTGCGACAAGTCAAGTTACAATAGATCCGATTGTAATGAGTCAAGTCGTAAGGATTAACTCACAACGTCAAATTACAATCAGGCTAATCGAAATGACTTAAGTTACAACAATTCACCAAGCGCAAGTATTTAACAAATCACTAGAATCTCATAGCTAAGTTAATCACTAGGCACCACCAAATCGTCGAATTATAGCATCCTCATTATAAAGCTTTGGTAGCTTAGCAAAGTATCATCTCACGCTTGAATAGATCTTCTCATCTTTCTTCTAGCTGAAAGGCTGAAGTAATGCGTACCAAAAATATCCAGAGACCACTTCCCCCAAGTAGTTGAAATGATGCAATCAGTCTCATTCTATGAAGCTCAAAAACCTGAAGCAAACTTGTACCTCTTTTATCATCAGAAACTGTTTCTTACATCTCTTCCCCCACGTAGGTGGAATAATACTCCAAAAGAAGGAGTTAGAACACTGATCTTCTCTACGGTTCTGACATTTAACTTCCCGGAATAACTTCAATTATGAAGAATTATAAAGCTCATCATGTGTACTCGTTGTGCGTTCCGATGTATGTCTCCTTCCCCTTTGCTATTTTTGATACTTCAGAATCAGCCACACATTATATGCACATATAACTTGAATTTTTGTGAGAAGAACAACATATGCTTAGATGTATCCTGTGAGAATCAACTGCTGTAGAAAAACTCTATTATGACTATCTTATCAACCCTTATGAAAAGTAGGCTATTGCTAAGACCACTTTGTGAAGTAAACCCGATATATTCCCAACTTGAAGATGAAGTAGAATTCCCCATTTTTTTGTGACTTAAACTTGCACCATTGTATGACAAAGAGCGGTGTAGGGACTTCATGCATCGAATCCCTAAGTACTCTATACTCTTCAACAATCCAACCATCGAGTATAAGACGTACATCACCTCTTGAATATTGACAACTTCATGTGAGTTGTGACACTGAATGTGATAGTTATTTTGTGGCAATAGAAGAAAAGATTTACCAAAATAACTAGATATCCAAGTCATCGTCAATGTAGAGATCAAAGGCTCAAACAAGGATCCCGAAGATACTAAGTACACAAACTCGTAAAATTTCACTTCAATCTCAAATAAACAATACGAAGTAAACTCTTGTGATCACTTAACATTCCATTTCCAAAATCTTAGCCGATATTTTACTTTATATTCTTGTGTTTGATTTACCGAGTTAAAATTAGAAGGAACAACAATCCGTGAAGAAGGGGATTCTTCAGATTCCGGTTTTGTGAAAGAAAAACCAGAAGACAGATCATTATTCATGTGCAGCTTCATTAACATGATAGTCATTATCAACACCTTGAAGAATAACTGGAGATTGGGTATCGTGAGTATTCTGAGAGATACTTTAAACTAGTGTATCTTGCTCAATGGAGATGGAAGAAGATGAGCCAAGAGCCAACAGAGACAGAAGAAGGAGCTACAGAAACTAGATGTTCACCATTCGTTGAAGTTTGGAAGTATTCATCAAACATAAATCCCAGACATTCTTAGTAAATAGAGCATAAGTTGTCTGAGGAGTCGAATGACCATTCTTCAAGCATCAATCATCATGTAGTAAGTGAATAAAAATACACTCAATCATGTAGTTAATTCACTCTAAGTTTGCCATTTTTGATTGATGTACGCACAAAAACCAAAAATTGCATTCAAAGTAAGTGAATGAGCATACACTCAAAAATTTCATACGAAGTTTGCCATTTTTGATTGAGTAGCAAGCGAATGAAAAATACTATCAATCAAGTATTTCATTCACCCAAGTAGCAAGTGAATGAAAAATACTATCAATCAAGTATTTCATTCACCCTTCTCCCCCTCAAAAATTGCAAACGAGGTTGTAATTTTTGATTGACCAAGTGTATAAGAATTCGATCAAAGATGGGTAGATCCACTTGATGAATGAACGAACATGGAGAAAGCATGAAGCATGTTGTTGAAGATGATCAAAACCAAGAAGATTTCTCTTCTTCCGAAGATAAGGCGCACTGAATCGTACACCTTTCTTTTCATTGATGAACGGGGCCTGAAGTGTTGTCAGCAGACACCATAATGATGAAATTGAGAACCGAGGCTTGAACTGAATTGTCCAAACGTCATAGTCATTGAAGAACGAGGCCTGAACTGATGTATTCAGACGTCATAAAGCACATGCATCAACATCGACATTCCAAAACTCCTGAAGCTGGAGAAATGATTGCTATAGGCTTCCAGACATTGAGTTTTCTCATAAAGTGAATGACTGATATACCTGCAACTGAGTAAGGACTACCTGCACTATCATCACAAACTTGATTGCATATATATGGGTTAGTGACAACAGTATCCAAACCCTTAGGGGTTTCACGATCAACCATGGTATTGCCATAAGAGAGCAACTTTCCGGTAGGTAACCACTTAAGTCTGATGTTCTTAAAAATTCTACCAGTTTGCATCCACTTTTGGCAAGATCTAGGATTGCTAAGCTTTTCTTGCATTGCGGGTGACTTACTAAAAATCCTAGACTTCGCAGGTTGAACCTTTACACAGTTCCTCAATAACTTAGAAGGCATCATACACGGTTGTGAACCTAAGATACCATCCTTATGAAGTAGTGCCCTTTTCCTAGCCTTTTCAAGATCATAGTTCTTGTACCAGTCCTTTATATTATAAGTATTTTGAACCTTAATGCTAGGTTTTAACACTGTTTTTGAACTAATCCTAGACGAGCTGGCTGAAGGGGTAACTTCTTGATGAGGCTTAGCAGAACTAGAAGCAATACATTTAGGCAAATAATGTGTAGTGAGTGGTTTTGTCAAAACTTGTTCCTCATCAACTTGGGAGGCAAACCGAGTATTTGAAAATTTTGGTCGTTCAGATCTAAACGCAGTCAGTTGTCTAACAACTGATTGGTTTCTATTCGATGGTAAAATTGGTTTCCCCAAGATTGATTGTTTTGCCAACTTAGTGTTCACACTATTCCCTATTGCTTTTCTTAGCTCATTTTTTAATGCTGCAACTGTGAAACCCATTTTCTGAAATTGAGCTTTGAATCCATCATTTTTGGCAATCAAGGAATTTGTTTGTTCTAACATCTTACTACTCATATCTATGATTGTCTCGTTAAGATTTTTACAATTCACTTTCAAAGACTCATTTTCCACAAGTAACATGGCCACTTTATGATCAAATTCAATAGAATTACAATCATGTTTAGCCTTAACTACACTACACATATCACACAACTCAGAAACACGATTTTTCAGGTTTTTGATTGTCAAGTTATTTGTTTCTAGCTGAGCTTTCAAATCATTAATCATAAAGAATTCACAGAAATTAGGAAGTTCCGGATTTTTACATGGTTGATTAGTCTGAAATCTTTCTTCCTTTTGTTGCATCGCCATTTCAATTGAAATACAATGTTTTTCAAGTTGCAAAAATCTCTTTGAAAGTTCATTAAAAGTTTCTTTATCAACCATATCATTTGATTTAAAAGCATCAGCCGTCAACACAGAACATAACAATTTATCACGTTCGGCATCCTGATCACTTTCTCCCCCTTTATGACTCATATTTGTTGAATTAGACATGGTATTGCTATCAGTCTTTTCCAACAAATTTGTGTCATAATTGAGTTTGATTTTATCAGTATGCTGACGCTCATTAGAGAGCACATATTGTTGAACAGTTAAGGGTACCTCAGCACACGACATTTGTACATTAACCGGTCTAAGATCAGCATCCATGCCATGGGTGACTAGAGTCACTGAACTGCTGGTAGTGTCAAGCTTATCAGTCTCTGATCCTTTACACATCGTGACACCTAACCCAACATCCAAAGCTTTACCCGAATCGTCAATACCATCACATGGTTGTACCAGAGATCCCTTCACTTTGTCATCATCTAAACGTCTGTGTTGTGCTCTTTCCTCAATGAATGCCTTAACATCACCCATGAGTTGGATGAGTTTATCTCTGAATGTGTCAACCTCAATTCCCGTGTGATCAGCAAAGCACTTTTTAGTCATCTCACTGTAATGGTCATACTCCATAGTGAATTTTGAATCAAAGAATACTTGGAGTTGTTTGTTGAGTACACTAAGAGTAGCCATGGAACCCGTTTTAGAAGATATTCCTTGGTCAAGTTGTTGTTGTAATTGATCTAAGTTAAGAATCATTGTGTCTGTGAAAGTCTGAACATCTTAACCAAAGAGTGTTGCAAATGCACGTTCGTATCCCCATATGAATTCAGTTCCCTTAAAGAGTGCTGAGAGATGTGAATGAAGTAGATGGAAACATTCAATGGAGCTTTTCTCTGCGTTATTGAACAATTTACTTGAGAAATCGAGCATGACAATTCCATTGTAGTTGATCCAGATTCAAAACCGGTAGTCTGTTGTACTTCGTTGGAAATCTTATGGTCATCCATCATGTTGTACAATCTGAGTATATCAGAAATGACAGAGTCTGAATTGGTAGTCATGATTGTGAATATGCACGGGATTTTACAATTCTATGATTTAAACCGAGAAATAGATTCTTTCTCGGGATTTTACAAAATCAAGAATAAACCGTGACACAATGAGAAACCGTTGATGTTAACACGTAAAGATCACAACTTTATCAATCTAAATCACGTATAATATGTAGAAAAGAGATGAGAAAGATGGTTACTTGATGTATAAGATGAGGCGTATGGAATAGAACTTTTATTAGAGAAAAACACACATAAAACACATACAAGCACACACCTCAAATGAGAGTTTGAGGTGTATTTATAGTACAAGATATGATGCCCTAAAGGCTTTGATAGGCTTGGGCTTGGACTTGGACTTTTACATAACATTACAAGACTTTTCTAATAATGCTTATAACATATTAGATTAACTAGCCCAAACACCCAATAACTATTTCTACCTACATGACACACTAAATTTAAACGATGAGAACTACCATCACTTTCTATAAATATTTTTAATGCTAACAATATCCCCCTAAGGGATGGTCGTTCGAATGACGTTCCCTGTGATTTGGTCTTAGTCATCTTTTGATGTTGAACTTTGTGTGTCGTTGTAGAACAGTCTTTTAGTCTTTGTTCCTTCATGCTTTGTGATCTTTGATGAATAACACTTTTCTTTGTTCTTTGTTGTTGTGGTGGATATATCTGCCTTTCGTCACATCTTTGTCTTTATGGTTAAACGCCTTTCCAGCATGCTCGTACGTCTTTAGTCTTTGTCATACATACATTTGTTGTTCCCGTTCTTTCAATTTGATCTTTGTCATTTAACTTTGTAGATTCTTTCACATAATGTAGAATCTTTCTTTGACCTCTTCTATGCATCGATCTTTGGTGAGAACTTTCTTTGACTTTGAGATGTATGTATGAGCATGTGGAAATTAGTGTGGTGGTTGTACCTGCATAAAACAGTTAGCAATAAAGCATCTGGTACATACAGGTTCGGAATTAGAGATCGTCAACAGCATAGTGTGAAGACTCCTTCTAATCCTTACCATGGCCGTTCCTAATCGGATACCCCTGAAAGGGCTTACACAGACATACAAAAGTACACCCACGATTAGGTGAGTCGCTGGAGATCACCCCACGACTGTAGACCGTTTGAAACCACCGCGAACACTAAGCGTAACCCATAAAGAATTACCGAAGTGACCTGCTGTCAGGGCTGTTTGATGTTGACCCTGGCAGGAGTTTCCGTTCAATCATTGAGAAATACATAAGTAAATTCTCTCATAAACGTTCTGGCAGATTGCTAAGATCTGCGTAGGACTCGATAGTTTACATCTGGTGTCCATTGATGTAGAATCACCAGTGTAGAGATATTATGTGTTCCTAAGAGATCTTATGATGAAATCTCTTGGCTCTAGACTCAATAAGTGCACATTTAGTCATCGGAGGAATGGAGCAGAGTACCTCCTTTTCAATATCAACACACTCGTAATGAGTAGTCAATAGATTATGCAGGGTTCTCCATGAGAATGAAACAAGTATCTTTTGAGAGATACTCGAGTGGCTAGAAGGTTTAAGTGCAGTGCGTCACTGGGTCCATGACGTCTTGTCTTCAATACCGATGTCACCTTAGTAACAATCAGTAGCAAATGAATTGAACCCGGTGTCTTACCTATGGTTGAATATATGGAGGGCTCATTTCTTTTCACCCTTTCTCATTTCATTTCTTTTTAATTCTTCAACCCCTTCTTTCCCTTTCATTCTTTTACTCCTTTTTACAAATCATACCTAAGGACCTCTAATTCTAATCTATTGGAATTGTCCTTGGGTAGATCCCTCCGGCTCTGGCGGATCATAGGACGGTTTTTCCTAACCTTAGTCACCTTATATCACCATGACTATCCTATTGTTGCCATAAACGATTTGTTTGAAAATCTCTCAAAGTGTTTATGATCATAAAATACATTTTTGTTAACACATTGAGAGTTTTGCACTTTTGAAATACTCCCCCTCCACATNTTGGGTAGATCCCTCCGGCTCTGGCGGATCATAGGACGGTTTTTCCTAACCTTAGTCACCTTATATCACCATGACTATCCTATTGTTGCCATAAACGATTTGTTTGAAAATCTCTCAAAGTGTTTATGATCATAAAATACATTTTTGTTAACACATTGAGAGTTTTGCACTTTTGAAATACTCCCCCTCCACATGTGCTCATGATATGTTAAGATAAATTTCCACATGTTGGGTAGAGTTGGCACTTTTTGAATTGATCCACTCTTAATCGACATATACCCGAGGGACACGTTTACGTTGCTTAGTTAAAGGGATCCATTATCAGCTTTTAGGTGACAACTAGCCCTAATAACTAACTTGAAGTTGTTAACATTCCTAAAACGGAAGATAGTCCCATCATGGTAAACATCTAATTAAGAGTTTCTCGAATTGGTACATTTCTACTTGGATAAATCCTTTCGAATACTAACATTTGATATTTCGTCAATTCGAGAGTCAATTCTGAGTCTTTTCTGAGTCAAGTACAAGACCTTTAAGTCTTAACTGACGAGCTCGAGATTCTTCCACAACTTTTGAACATTTTTGATCACATTTAATCACGTCTTCTCCCCCTCAAAAATAGCATACTGTGATATTTTTGATATCAACTGAATAAATAAAAGTATTTGGAGAGAAAGACGGACTTTTTCGCATGAAATTGGGACATTTTCTTTTTGATTTTTATACTCCCCCTCAAAGAAAGCATATTGTTTAAACATAAAGTTTAAAATCAATTTTAATGGATTTAGAGGGAGTTTTTTCTTTGAAATACGAGTTGTGTACTGAAATGTACACAAGTCATTTTGTTTTGGGGCTAAGTGCTTAAAAAGTTTTTGAAACCTTTGTTTTTAATTAAGCACTTTCCTTTCTTTTGAAGTCCGGGTTTCGTACTGAAGTATACGAAAGCCATTGTTAAGAAAATTTAGAGAAACAACATGTTTTAGAAAACATTTAAATGAACTCTCGCTCAAGCATATGCACATATCTGTGTCATTATTGAATGGCATTTCTAGAAACGTACATAATATCGATTATACGAGAGACATGTCGTGAGGAGAATATTTTTTGATTTTTTGATTTTATATTGTTTTTGTGTTTTTGAAAATTTTCTATTTTTTTTTGTTGGTTTTTNAAAACATTTAAATGAACTCTCGCTCAAGCATATGCACATATCTGTGTCATTATTGAATGGCATTTCTAGAAACGTACATAATATCGATTATACGAGAGACATGTCGTGAGGAGAATATTTTTTGATTTTTTGATTTTATATTGTTTTTGTGTTTTTGAAAATTTTCTATTTTTTTTTGTTGGTTTTTCAAATTTTTTATTTTGTTTTTTTTTCAAAAATATTTACAGCGAAGCGGTTTTGAAAAAGTTTTTCAAGAAGATTCGAGAAGACGTTCTAACTCCTCAGGGGTTAGGCTTCGCATGCCAATTCGTCAAACTAATTCGTCAAACCTTTCTTTTGCAAGGGCTTTAGTAAATAGATCGGCAAGTTGGTAATCCGTCTTAACGAAATGAATTTCAACAGTACCCTCTTCTACGTGCTCTTTTATGAAGTGGTAGCGGACTCTAATATGTTTCGTCTTAGAATGATGCACGGGGTTGCATGAGATGGCTATGGCACTTTTCGAGTCACAATACATAGGTATTCTGTCGAAAGTAAAGCCATGATCTATGAGCTGTGTCCGCATCCATAGAACTTGTGCACAACACGCAGATGGAGACACATACTCGGCTACCGCGGTTGATAGTTCAGTGCAATCCTGTTTCTTAGATGACCAGCTTACTAGCTTTTCACCCAAAAATTGTGCTCCACCTGATGTACTTTTTGCTGTAACTTGATCACCTGCATGGTCGGCATCTGAAAATGCGGTTAGATTAAACCCCGAATCCTTCGGATACCAAAGTCCCATGTTAAGGGTTCTTCGAAGATACCGAAAGATCCATTTAACCTCTTTGAGGTGAAGTTCGGTAGGCCTTGCCTGAAACCGTGCTAAGAGACAAACAGCAAATTGTATATCTGATCGACTAGCAGTTAAGTACATGAGAGAACCAATCATACTCCGATATTTCTTCGGATCTATGCGTTTCCCGAATAAATCAGCACCAATTTTCGGTGAAGTGACCATTGGAGTACCAACAGAGTCACAATCTTCCATGCCATGTTTCTTTAAAATCTCAATTGTATATTTAGCTTGATTGATAAAAATACCACTAGGGGACTGCTGTACTTGTAAACCAAGAAAAAATTTTAGTTGCCCCATCATGGACATTTCAAATTTGCTTTTCATGAGATTTTCAAAATGTTTTGAAAGACTAGGATTGGTTGATCCAAAGATGATGTCATCGACATAAATTTGAACAATTAAGATGTCATCTTTGTATTTTTTAGTAAATAAAGTTTTATCAACCGTTCCTTTTGTGAAATTGTTTTTTAGCAAGAAAGAAGACAGTTCGTCATACCACGCCCTTGGAGCCTGTTTCAAACCATAAATGGCTTTCATAAGCCTGTAGACGTAGTCCGGATGTTCTTTGTCAACGAATCCTTCTGGCTGCGTCACATACACTTCCTCTTTCAGAGTTCCATTCAAGAATGCAGTCTTAATGTCCATCTGATAGACGGTGATGTTTTTGTGAGCGGCATAAGCTAAGAAAATCCTGACTGCTTCAAGTCTAGCAACGGGCGCGAATGATTCTTCGAAATCTATCCCTTCTTCTTGCGGATATCCTTTAGCCACAAGACGAGCTTTGTTGCGGATTACAGTCATTTCTTCATCCAATTTGTTCTTCCACAACCATTTAAGATCAAAAACACGTTTCTCAAGTGGTCGAGGTACAAGTTCCCAACTATCGTGTAAATTGTATGAAAGAATTTCATCCTGCATCGCTTCAATCCACGGGTATTCTGCCATTGCCTCTCGAATGTTCTTAGGTTCTTTCAAACTTAAAGCACAGATGTAGATACATAATTCGAGATCGGTGGCAAGTTGTCTCCTCGTCTGAACTGGCCTGGATGGTTCACCAATGACATGTTCGATTGGATGGTCTTTAGTCCATTTGAGTGTAGAAGGGTACCTTGAATTCAACATATGCGTGTTAGATGGTTCATGTAACCTCGAAGAAGATGATTCAGATTCAGAAGCAAACGGGTTTTCAAAAACTTCTTCTTCTTCGTCTAACGTAGCATTTTGTTGTGAAGATTCTCCTTGAAAAGTTGAATTTTGGTTTTGCTCATCAACTCTTGGTAGAACAATTTCAATCACTGGAGATGCTGGAGTAGATGTTGATGATGTTGAGGGAGTTGGTGCTTGAGTTTCGACTGTTGTAGATGCATCTTGTGTTTGTGGTGGTGGTGGTTGTTGATTTTGAGCGGGTGCAGCGGAATGATGTTTAGATGCATTTGTCAAATTTCCACCATAATATTCATCAAACATGAACTCGAAGAAGTTTTCCAGTTCTTGATTTGTTGGTTTATCTGGTATAGTTGACTGAGCTCCATTAGGTACGAGTCCTGAACTGATATGTCCTGAAGTCTTTCTGTTACATTCGGGTCCTAATCCGGATTGATTAGAAGCCATTGGGTTAAGCGCGGGTTATAGAGCGAGTCTCTCAGAAGCCATTTGTGAAATCTCGTCAAACTTCACATTCATCGTCTCCATTATCCTTTTCAATCTCCTATTATACACCCTGTATGCCCTCGAAGTGTCTGAGTAACCAATGAAGATTCCAATATAACCCTTAGCTTTCAATTTACCAAGATCTTCTCTGTCGTTCGTCGGATAGCACAAAGCGCCAAACACGTGAAGATAAGAGATATCTGGTTTTCGACCATTCACAAGCTCATAAGGTGTTTTGTTGAATCTTGGATGAATTAGGGATCGGTTTTGAGTGAAACA
>LBNU01026789.1:34246-47704 GCA_014162995.1 Artemisia annua | reverse complement strand
AGCGGTAAAAACTACATAATAAGATATAATGCTTGTGGAATGAATATTTTGCAGAATTCCTGGAGATTATAAGTTAAATAATTGAAAAAACTTTTTAAGTTTCCGGAAAAATACAAAACTTTCAAAGATTGCAGAAAATTATAACCTGACGCCGTCAGGTGTTAATCCTGACGCCGTCAGAAAGTTCTGACAGAATTTTCATGTTAAGCTTCCGGGAAAAATTCTGGAAAATCTAAATCTTACTTCCTGGAATTCCTGCAAAAAATCATTATGACTCGGTACAAGCATTTGACTCAAACAAGTACTAATATGTAGGTTAATTTCATTGTTATGATTCATGTTCATTCATTCTATATAAACCGATTTAGATTTCCCTTACACTTAGCTTTTGCAAAATACCTTTATATGTAGTTAAGACGAAGTTAAAAACAAAATAAAGCATTTTCACAATTTTGCTTGAAGCATGAATCAATAACAAGAAATATAACTTACATACGGAAACAAATAAACACACAAAAACAAACAAAACATGGGTTGCCTCCCAAGAAGCGCTTTTCTTTATTTACGAGTCTTTTAGCTAGACTCAAAGTCACCGTACGTTACGTGACTTCGTCGTTGGTCTCGGTTCCTAAGTCATCCTCTTTTCCGGTTTTGTACTCGGGCCCTAAGTTTAAACAATCCTTATAGAAACCGAAAATCCTTTTCATGACATAGTCTACTCCCCTACGTCTATCCTCATCATTCCTATAGTAGACCGCTTGTTTGAGCTCCTTCTCAACGTTTGACAAGTGTTGGTATTGCTCTATCTTATACGGCATTTGGTAGTTCACCTCATCGGTCTCATCCTTAAATGTGACTATCCCTAAGGAAGGTTCATGAGTCATTCTAGAGACCTCGATAAATGGTTAGCCTAAGACTACTTGGGTCACACTTGCATCGATTATTGGGCGGATATCTTCTACAATTACAAAGTCGGTGACATAGGTGAAGTTTCCTACATAAACCGGTAATCCTTTAACTCTTCCCGTGAAGTTACTAATCCATCCCTTATCGGGAAACACTCTATACCTTAGTTGACTTTTCATTATCAAATTGTATTGAGCTCTAGTCATGATGTTAATGGGTGATCTAGGGTCAATGTACGCTTTCCAAATATGCAAATGCCCGATGTTGCATGGTATGTTGAGATTAGATGGATTGCCCACCTTGAAAATAGGGTTACCTAGGATGTATGGGGTCTCGGAGTCATCGAATAAATTCTTATGATATGCTCGCTCTTCCTTAGTGGGTAACCTATTGAAGCAATCCTCCTCCTCTACTTCTTCTATTTCGCAAGCCTTAGCCTTCCTATCATCCTCTAATTCCTTACTCTCATCCTTTGATTCACTATCATTCTCACTCCTATCAATTGGTCTAATGATCACAACGTTGACGAAGTGGACATGTTTGGATGAAGAGGGGTCCTTGATTTGTGGTTCGCTATTGGTGTTTCTAGCGTCCTTTTGTGGGGGTGATAGCACTTGGTTGTTGAGGGCCTTCAACAAGTTGTCAATTTTATTGGTCATCTCTACTTGTTGTTGATTAAATTCGGATGTGAATTTAGCTATACGAGCTTCTTGAGATGCCATAAAATTGGACATCAATCCTTCAAAGTTGTTGGTACTACCATAGTTGTTGGAAGGATTGTTGTTGAAGGTACGGTTTGAGGAATTACCGTTGGGTTGAAACCGGTTAGGTGGGTTGGAAGAATTGTTTTGGGGTGCGTTTTGGTTTGACTTCCACCTAAGGTTGGGGTGATTTTTCCATGAGGGGTTGTATGAATCTCCATAAGGGTTTGGCTCGGGTTTGAAAGTGTACCACTTATCTCCCGCTCCGTCGGTACGCGTGGATGCGTAGTCCGCAAAAGCTTGTTCGGGGAGTTCCATGCAATCACGAGTGTCGTGGGGACCACTACATAATTCGCACGAAGAAGTGATTTTGTTCACTTGGCTTGAAGGTTTAGGAGCTTCGTAGGATTTCATGAGAAACTTGACTTGGTCTTCAAGTTCTATGATCCTACGGTCGGAAGTGCTTGAATTATTCGAAGGCAAAGATATTGCCTTGACCGTTTTATTCAAATCACGGGGATCATTCCAACTTTCGTTGTCATATAGAGCAAGATCTTCTAGGAGATCCCATGATTGTTCCGCACTTAGATCACGTAGCTTGCCACCGGCCGCTTGGTCAATGGTTTGCCTCGTGTGGAGATTGATGTGGTCATAGAAGATTTGGACTTGGAGCCAAAGGTCTATGCCATGATGAGGGACTTTTTGGAGTAAGTCCTTGAATCGAGTCCATGCCTCGTAGAGGGTTTCGCCTTGGCGTTGTTGGAACGCCAAGATATCATTCCTTAGCTTGGTAGTTCTCCCCGGTGGGAAAAATTGAGCAAGGAAACGAGTTGTGAGATCGTCCCAAGAGGTGATGGATCCTGCGGGAAGTCGCTCAAGCCATTGACTAGCTTGGTCCCGTAGAGAGAATTGGAAGAGACGCAATCGGGTCGTCTCTCGAGTTGCAACATCAAGGTCTATGGAATCTACGATTTTGAGGAAATCCTTGAGATGTTGGTTTGGATCTTCGGAACGAAGTCCATGGAATGCGCATCCGCTTTGCACCAACCGGATGGTGTCGGATCGCAAGGGAGTGACATTGGCTCCTTGAGTGAGCTCAATGGTGTTTCGATAGCCAAGGTGGCTAGGTCGGGAATACTCTCCTAAGGTGCGGGGTCTAGGAGGTTGGTTTGGTTGTGGTGGGTGGTTTGGTTGAATTAGGTTGTTGGGATCAAGGATGTTACCACCTTCCATGATGGCGGATGGTAAAGATTACGAACAAAAACACGAAGAAAAAGATAGACTAAAGAAATCCTAGAAAAAGAAAATAAAAATCTCACTAGAAAGGAATCTAGTGAGTAGACCTAAAGAAATAAAAATTCTACCTAAACAATAACTATTCCCCGGCAGCGGCGCCAAAAACTTGATGCGTGGTTTTGTGACCTTACAACAGGTTTTACCTCTCGAGGGATCTCAAGAGGCTTACAACCCCACCAGGCAGTGTACCTGACCGATGTAGTATAGGATAGTGGTAAGTACGGGGGATTGATCGTTCTCTCACAGGGAATAGTGTTCGTTAGGATAGAAAAACTACTCTAATAGGTCTAAGGGTGGAAGGAAGATTCTTTTTGTATTTTTATGTTTTATGGAAAGCAAGTAAAATCTCGGTTTTGGAAGAAGGGCGGAATTAGTTGCTAGTCAACTAACCCAAGTTTACTACTTATGCAAATTAAAATAAAATAAATATCTAAACTATTGTGGTTGTGAAAACAATATGGAGAAAGTTGTGTTTACTTAGATTTCATTACTCCCTAACTATCTTTTACCGGTTAATTGATATGTATGTTACTTGTGTGGATGAAGGGTGTATTCCTAATAACTCATGGAGTGGCATACATATCTCTCCAATTCTATGAGCTCTTATCTCGCCCTATGCCATGCACGGCACAACCATAGGGGTTGTAAACAGTGGCTCATGCGTTAAATACTACCTTAATAGCCTAGTATGCCTTGGCTACATGTTTCCCAAGACGTTCAAGCACGTTACCATAAAGGAGGTTGGCCAGTTTTCTTGAGCCTAACATTGATGGAACAATCATCCCAACAAACAACAACACACACCAATTAACCAATAATTAATAGTTAGGTTTCATTAGATCTAAGCAAACACTAGAGAATTTAGCTACACATGTTAATTAAAAGACAAGCAAAAGAGATAATCAACCAACACATAGACATATTGATTGAATTAAAGTGAAGACTTATCTTTAATTAAGCATGAGGGTTCCAAGGGTTGGAAACCCTAAAAAGTACAGAAAATTCGTCTTTAGGGTTTGCCCTAAAAGTTCTCCACAAAGTTCCACACTAATGAATGAAAATTAGAAAACTATATATAGATTTTACACTCTGACGGCGTCAGGTTATAAGGGCTGACGCCGTCAGCTCGCCGCCATTAGGTTTCTCGGATGGCCTAGATCCACTTCTGACGCCGTCACCTTATAAATCCTTCTGGGCCGTCACTCTTTAACTTTACTCCTGACGGCCTACTTTTCCTAACACCTGACGGCGTCAGGTGTTAAATCCAAAATTTCCTCTGGCCCGTCATTTGAAAATTGGTTTCCACTCTTTTGTCAAGGCTTTCTGACGGCGTCACCTTGTGACTTCTGACGCCGTCAGGTTGTAAATCATCATCTTTTGAGACTTTGTCGTTTTCTTCACTTTTATGCTCCAAAAACGTCCGAATATGCATGTTTTCCAGAATTCCTCTCAAAAGTACCTAAAATGACAAAAGGAACGATTTAGGGCAGTATTTGATCACATTTATACGAATTAGGGCTTAAATGACCCCCTAAAAGCGTAACACTTTTCGTCTCATCAGATACGTCTCACGTAAAAGAGTAATGATCAAATTAGGTTTAACACGAACACATAACGTTCCCCCGGTCTTACATGTACTATACTACAGTAGTTAAGTACACTGCATAGAGTGTTGTAAAACTTAGGTGATGCAACCTCCGCATAAGGGATACAACCAGACAATCATTTTAAAAAAAGGGATTTCACAATGAAACGTAAACTATCGTAATATTACATGGTCTTACCGTCGAGTTGATAGTGGTAATTTCGGACCTGTCGGAAACCTTCAGAATTTCACAAGCGATTTTCTTAAATACTTTAAAGAAATTTTAGTTAAAAATGGAAGAAGAAATCTGCCCAAAAGAAGAGAAAAGAAGAATGACTAATTGTTAACAGTGTAAAGTGTTAAAAAGAACTGTCGTCCGTGACGTAAAATGCATTACGAAGGTAAAATATAAAATGCATTACGAAAGGAAAATATAGGTAGTTCATATTTCTTAATTTTAGCAATATAACACAAAGTTAAGTCAAGCTGAAAATAATTGTCTATCTCGTATCATCATTTTGCAAAGGGAGGTGATATGTACACATATGTATTTACTTCATACACATAAAATATAGTGAGAGGAGTGTGGGACCATTAGGATCATACAAGCAAATTTTATGTGTATGAAGTAAAAACATATATGTACATATCACCTCCCTTTTGCAAATTTGCGAAACAAAAACATCACATCCCAAACAACCTTGTGTTTAAATTTTTCAGCAAGTTGAGTAAATCTAGTATCATCAATTTGCCAAAAACAAAAACATCCCATTCCAAACAGCCGTGTGTTTGGTTTTTTCTCTTTCATAGTTCACAACAAGACATGTAAGTACCAAAATAATTAAAAGACAAGCAAAAGAGATAAATCAACCAACACATAGACATATTGATTGAATTAAAGTGAAGACTTATGTTTAATTAAGCATGAGGGTTCCAAGGGTTGGAAACCCTAAAAAGTACAGAAAATTCGTCTTTAGGGTTTGCCCTAAAAGTTATCCACAAAGTTCCACACTAATGAATGAAAATTAGAAAACTATATATAGATTTTACAATCTGACGGCGTCAAGGGCTAACGCCGTCAGCTCGCCGCCATTAGGTTTCTCGGATGGCCTAGATCCACTTCTGACGCCGTCACCTTATAAAACCTTCTGAGCCGTCACTCTTTAACTTAACTCCTAACTGCCTATATTTCCTAACACCTGACGGCGTCAGGTGTTAAATCCCAAATTTTCTCTGGCCCGTCATTTGAAAATTGATTTCCACTCTTTTGTCAAGGCTTTCTGACGGCGTCACCTTGTGACTTCTGACGCCGTCAGGTTGTAAATCTTCATCTTTTGAGACTTTGTCATTTTCTTCACTTTTATGCTCCAAAAACGTCCGAATATGCATGTTTTCCAGAATTCCTCTCAAAAGTACCTAAAATGACAAAAGGAACGATTTAGGGCAGTATTTGATCACATTTATACGAATTAGGGCTTAAATGACCCCCTAAAAGCGTAACACTTTTCGTCTCATCAGATACGTCTCACGTAAAAGAGTAATGATCAAATTAGGTTTAACACGAACACATAATGTTCCCCCGGTCTTACATATACTATACTACAGTAGTTAAGTACACTGCATAGAGTGTTGTAAAACTTAGGTGATGCAACCTCCGCATAAGGGATACAACCAGACAATCGTTTTAAAAAAAGGGATTTCACAATGAAACGTAAACTATCGTAATATTACATGGTCTTACCGTCGAGTTGATAGTGGTAATCTCGGACCTGTCGGAAATCTTCAGAATTTCACAAGCGATTTTCTTAAATACTTTAAAGAAATTTTAGTTAAAAATGGAAGAAGAAATCTGTCCAAAAGAAGAGAAAAGAAGAATGACTAATTGTTAACACTGTAAAGTGTTAAAAAGAACTGTCGTCCGTGACGTAAAATGCATTACGAAGGTAAAATATAAAATGCATTACGAAAGGAAAATATAGGTAGTTCATATTTCTTAATTTTAGCAATATAACACAAAGTTAAATCAAGCTGAAAATAATTGTCATCTCGTATCATCATTTTGCAAATTTGCGAAACAAAAACATCACATCCCAAACAACCTTGTGTTTAAATTTTTCAGCAAGTTGAGTAAATCTAGTATCATCAATTTGCCAAACAAAAACATCCCATTCCAAACAGCCGTGTGTTTGGTTTTTTCTCTTTCATAGTTCACAACAAGACATGTAAGTACCAAAAACAACTTCTCTTGTTTTCTGCCACTCCTCACATGTCCCTCGTCATCTATCTTCTTAGTACACAACATTAACATAAACCATCTCTTTGAACAACTAAAAAAGAAAAACACAAACACATCATGAAATGAAGTGTTTTCACTTCACAAACGCAGACAAAACACCCGACAACACCAACGTAGTATCATCAAGATCATCTGCAAGAGTATCATGGGCACGTTCACTAAGCATAGCATCAAGTACTACTACAAATGGCGGGGTAGAGTCAACTCGAAGGTCTGAGTTTGTTGGTTCAGAGTGTAAGTACTCCACCGAGTTGTCTGACTCAGTTGGGTTTTGGAATATGTTAAATGGTGGTGGTGGTGGGAATGAGTTAAGGGTGTTTAAGTTTAGTGAGTTGAAAAGTGCTACAAAAGGGTTTAATAGAGGCCTTATGATTGGTGAAGGTGGCTTTGGTTGTGTTTATAAAGGCATTGTTAATGTTAATGGTAATGGTGGTGATGATGATAATGATGGTAATGGTAATGGTGGGTGTTTGGATGTTGCTATTAAGCAGTTGAATCGTAATGGCTTTCAGGCATGTTCTTGTTTTGCCTTTTTTTTTCCCTAGCACAATGTACATTGACTTAAGTTTGTTTATTAGAGTAATCAAGTACATTTGGGATTTAGGGGTATGTTTGGAAAACATAGAAGAAACTCGAGCAAAATCAGATGTGGTTAAGTTGTTTAGTTTGAGTTGCATACTAGTTTTAACTGAAAATTACGAGGGGGTGTTTGGGATTGCCTATTTTTTTTTCTGCTTATGTATAAGAATAAGTACTTATAACTTGCTTAGAAATAAGTACTCCGGGAAATGGTGTTTGGGTTTGCTTATTTTGTAAAAGATGCGATATACTTGAAATAAACGATGATTTGTTGAAAAGTCAATCAAATTCGTTTAGAAAAGTTTTAGGTTAAATATGAGGGTTAAAGAATAATTTTACTTTCATCTCAGTTGATCATTTTGAAATTAGCAGCTTCAAACAAGCAATTATCTGTATCTGCTATAAGCAGAAGGAAAAAAAAAAAAAAAAAAAATCCAAACACCCGCGAAAACTATCCCAAGGGGGGTGGCCTACCTATAAGGGCATGGGAGTCCGGGAGCCCTAAGAGGCCCCAAGTTCTAATCATTTAAGATGCAACTCCTTGTGTCACCAACTCTAGCATTATATCCAAAATGGTGGGTGGGTTATGCCGGATTGTCTTTGAGTTCAGCTTTTACACCAAAGGTGGCTCGGGTGTGGGGTTTCACCTGTGTATGAAAAGAAAAGTATAAGATGACAAAGTAGAAAGTGGATTTGGCTATGTTTTAGTATAAAACCTACAGTTTGTAGCTTATTAACACTAACATACATCCTTTAGGTACATCAAAGGGTTATCGACATTTGAATTATGGCAATAATGGAATTAAATATAAAGCTTGTAGAATCATTAGTTGATAGTGGATAACAGGAGTGATATGCTATTTGTTATATTCTTGGTTTTGGCGTTTTTGTATATATCACATTTTCTCTGGGATATATGTGTTGGTTTGTCTTTAGGATTGTTTTATAAGTTGGGTTATCTTATGTGTTCTCTTTGTATCTTATATGTTTTAGTTTTCAGGGGCATAAGGAGTGGATTAATGAAGTGAACTTTTTGGGAGTGGTTAACCATCCAAATCTTGTAAAGTTAGTGGGGTACTGTGCAGAGGACGATGAAAGAGGGATTCAGCGGCTTTTAGTCTATGAGCTTATGAGCAATAAAAGCTTGGAAGACCATCTATTGGTTCGTGGAACATCTCCTCTTTCTTGGTTGACACGATTACAAATTGCTCAAGGTGCAGCTCGTGGTTTGGCTTACCTACATGAAGAAATGGACTTTCAGGTACATTATCATGTTTTATGTTTTGGCTGATTTTACAAAATTTATGGTCATTTAAAGTCATGAACTTCATATGCTGTGAGATTTGGATGATTAATTTTAGATAATTATTGCTGGCTATGCTTGAATTGTTTTTTCTAATACAAATAATATATGTGTGGTAGATAATAATTTAATCCATTCATTATCCATTGACAATTTGACATAAGTATTCAAATTTGACTTTGTGGGCTTATTATATTAGGGACTCATTGCATTCATAATGTAGATTCGTACAAAGGGACACGTGTTTTGGGACAAGTTGATGTTCAAAAACACTAATTCGAATTGCAAATGTAGGTTTGCGTACAACATTGTAGTCAAATCGATGAATCAATTTTATCATCCATCAAATATTTGAAGGTCTGGTTATATACCATTAGTCTACTTGTTTGGATGATAATATAGTATTATTAATGTATTATCATACGCATTAATTTTAGAATTTCTTCAATATGAACAGTACCAAAAGTTCCGTAACTTACTTTCAACAATATTTTATCACAAGTAAGTTCACTTTTTAGAAAAGTGTTTGCCCATATTACTGATAGGATTCTTATGCATATTGCATATTATACACATTCATAAACTTGAACGATCCAGGTTGACTTTTTCAGGATGGAAAGAAACCAAACCGTTATTCATAGTCTGTTAACAGACCGCTAAACGGGTTCCATTAATTTCATTGTTCTCTGCCAACAAGTATCTGTACTATATAACTATATTTAATTAACGGTTCTCCTTGGTAGTAAAATGTAGATACTATCCTTATCACTTACTATTAAGTATTAACTAGTATTAAGAAAGAGCTACACTTTCAATTTGGTCTCATGAGCTTCTTTTGCATTTGATAACAAGCTGAAAATACTTGAAACTATAAGTGAACCATCCATTCTACTGAAATAGGGGTCCGGTGATTGGTTTTTCTTAAAAAAATTCAGTAGAGAGTATATTAGAACTAATTGCTACCCCTTCCTCTTTTGATTTCATTCCTGCCTTATATAAGATGCTGCTTTATAATGGATTATATTATTATAATACCATGGTAAGGGGGAAAAAATCCTGTTAAGACTGACAAAGTGACAATTTAACCCAAGTTTTTAAATATGGGTCACTTTTGGTAACTATTGTTCACTTTGTGGGTTCATTGGGCCATTGCTGAATTAAAGTGTGGGTCCAATGAGCCATTCAAGTATTCTTGCTTAAACCCAGAACATATATACCTTGAATCTACATTAGAGTCGAAGGTTGAAACTGAAATGACATCGGCAGACTTCAACAGGCGCAGTGTTTCCTGTCCGGGTAGTCATGGAATTTTTAGAAGGGGGTGAGTTTGTGGTAGTTTTCTATGGAAGCTATATAGAATTATTTGCAATCTATCAAAAGCAATTTAATTGCATGATGTGTGGCGTGGCTGTTTGTTCTTTTTTATTCTAGTAAATGGAAAAGTATGCAGACAAACCTTTTGACAGACCTTTTTCCAGGGTGAATCCCTTTTACTGTTTTACCCAAAAGAAAACCTTTTGACAGAACAAGTCTACCAAACTTCTGACACCTGTAGAACCCATGGTGAAAAAAATCTAGCTCATAATAACCTGCGCATTTTGACCCTAACTTGTTTCAATCTATTACCCAATCCAACCGAGCCTGCTAGTTTTGCAACTTATTTACTACATCAGTAAGAATTTTGTCGGTAAGCTCATAACCAATACTCCAATAGGTCCAGTATCTATGTGCACATGGCGTTTAAGGTGTACAGTTTGACTTGCTTCTTTCTTTCTAAGTTGTTTCTGCTACTAAAATGTACCAATAAAGAAAGGAATTCCTGAACACTAGTTTATGTTCATATTACAATACTTAACAAATCCTCAATAATGATCTTCCTAATAAATTTTCTTCAATGTTGTCTAGATTTGATGTAATACCATTTCACACAAATCCCTCCAATCTGTGTCCATCATTGTATTCTCAAACTTTCATATGATACCTTTATCAATAAACTTATTTATTTATCTGCAATTTGTTTGTTTGTTTGTTTTCATGTAAAAGTATCACTAAGGTGAAGAGATCGTGACATATATTTAGGAGTAAAATAAATCTTGTGAATTTATATTTTCCATTAGTGATACCAAGAAATGATATGCGTGATACTCGTTTTCACATAAGCATTCTCAGAATTTATTCTTTTCAACTGATGCAGTTAATCTTTCGAGATTTCAAAACATCAAACATTCTTCTAGATGAAGACTTTAACCCAAAGCTCTCAGACTTTGGACTTGCAAGACAGGGTCCCCCTGCTGGATTGAGTCACGTTTCAACAGTCGTAAGCTCGCCTTTTTTGTAAATTAGATATAGCAGACCGCAACTAATAGTTTCACGATGCCTCCATGGAACTAAACAACTAATCCTTCCTTTGTTTTCCTCAAAAGGTTGTCGGGACAGTAGGTTATGCAGCTCCAGAATACGTTCAAACGGGTAGACTCACAGCCAAAAGCGACGTTTGGAGCTTCGGGGTGGTTCTCTATGAACTCATCACAGGTAGGCGAGCAGTAGAACGAAACTTGCCAAAAAATGAGCAAAAGCTCTTAGACTGGGTGAAACCGTATGTTTCAGATTCAAAAAAATTCCGCCTAATTATTGACCCACGCCTCGAAGAAAACTACTCTCTAAAATCAGCTTACAAACTTGCATCTTTAGCCAATAAATGCCTCACAAAGAACCCCAAATCCCGACCCAAAATGAGCGAAGTGGTCGAGATGCTAGGAAACATCATTAATGACACATTACCACCTCAACAGGAAACTGAACCTGAAACAGAAACCCAAGTGGTTGGACAAGAGACCGAAGAAGGCCCGGATCAAATGGACTCAGGAAAAGAAGAGGGTTGTGGTGGAGGTAACTATATGAGAAGGGCTTTTGAGTTTAAAGAGTTGGTTAGTTTAAGGAACCGTTCGTGTGGTAGATTGGATTGGCGATATTGGACACATGGGAGTCGTTGAAAACATGTAGTCCAGGCTGCCTTTGTGTAATGTATCTCATTTGTTTATTCTATTAGATTTGTTTGATTAATAAGAATATGATGGCAAGTTCAAGGAGTTTTCTTTTGTGTTCGATATTGAATGGGAGCAAATAGTAGCGGATGTCGAGAGCAGTTGCTACAAGGCTGACTGGTGCAAGACCAGAAAACCAACCTGCAATATGTAAACAATGGCTAGACCACATATACATCTATGAATTGAGTTTGACTTGAAAATGCGTTTGCTAACCTTAAACCCAAAGTCGACCCTTGGTCTATAGAATAATTAGTCACGCAAATTGATAAAGAGTTTGTGTTTTATATACAGTGAGATTTAAAGTGTCATGGTTAAAGCAAGTGTAAAGATCAGGGGGAGCGCCCAATTTCATGTCTATGAAAAAGCCCATTCTTTAAACTTACTTACAAAGTTACAAGTACACACACTCTCACACTTTGTTCATGCTTTATTTGGTCAACCTAAATTATTAGACTAAAAACAGTCCAAAATATCCTCTATATAAACATCTCATTATCAACAGCCAACACACATGCAAAAACACAAACACAAAAATGTGGTTCTTCAGCTTTATTACAATGTATGGATCTATCCTATTGGATGGGGTTGATCTTTAACCTTCGACAAATATATATTATGTATATATATTACGATTTAGAATAAATAACCGGACAAAAACAAATATCATTATAAACTAATTCTCAATATATACCTTAAAAATCTCTTCAACTTGTTATAACTTGCACTGGGATCTTTATAGTGACGTTTTAAATTAATCGAAGAAGTTCACCGCGCATCTTTCCATTTCAATCTCATAATACTTTCCGTCAAAAAATCTTCTCGTAGATTCGTTATTACACATGAGGGTATAATTTACAACTTTATGGTTGTAGTTACCAATGCAATTCCCGGATCAGTCATATGTATATATGAACCAGAAAAAGAAAAGACCCCGGGTTACAATGCTAAACATAAGATGCTATGGTTCCATCCCGTTACATTGATGGCAAAATTTGTAAATTCAACATAGGACTTAAACAGAATTTATGGCACCAAGTAGACACTTTAGACTTATAACCAAGCTGACACACACATCCTTTGTAACTCAATGCGTACACACTGCATTGAATTCGGTCAGCACACAAGCCTCTTCAAAGGCTGTCAAACACACCTACCATAGTACACTAAACATTACTCCTCCAATAAATTCACAACAACCCACATTATCTAGTCTAGGTTATAAACTTAACTTCAAAAGCTCATTATCAAAAGACCTGGTCAAAACCACTAGCTTCTTCCTCATAGTTGGATGTTTGATACAGTCTTTCAACCCATGCATTTTGTCCAAGAAATATTGGTGTGGCATGTACCATGGCTATTATGTTGTCATGTCTTCATTATTGAAATAGGTGGTCTCGGAACTAAAGGTAAAATCTAATTACTTTCTTCTAGTGATTCATGATGCAATTTTGTTATAATTTGCTTTGTCTTTCACAAATCATACTAATGTAAAGTGGTGCTTGAGGAACTTGTAACATAATATGACTAAATATCTTAAATAGCCAAAATGTTTGCCAACTATGGGTAATGGGTTACGGGAACTAGTTTGAAGTTTTTTTGGTTATGTTTAATTTTTGCTGGAAATATTGTTCGCAAAAGTGACGTTTATGAATTGTTTGTCAGCTTGGTTCAGTTTTTAGACATCAAAAAAATAATAATAATAATAATAATAATAATAATAAAAAAAAAAAAAAAAAAAAAAAAAA
>LBNU01026789.1:8839-29119 GCA_014162995.1 Artemisia annua | reverse complement strand
AGAGAAGATTTGTCCACTTACTATTACCAGCAGTTATAGATAAACCAATGTAGGTCTTACCTAAAACTATGTTTTTCTCACAAAATGGGTAATGGTATAGTAAACTGTCCTATAAAGGTTGTTATACTATATTGGTGTGGGATTAATAAAGTCACAAAACATATAAAAATTAAACCGGATACACAGTGTACAAATGGATCAAAAAAGATTACACTTCCACATAAACTTAAACAATGGAAAACCATACATTAACTGTATTTAAAGTGAATGATTTTCTGCCAAAACGAAATAAAACAAATGAAATGATCAAGCTTGTGAAACAAGACAAAATAAGTTAATTACAAAGTGGACAATACAAATTGGGTTACACTATTCCAATATTCTGAAAGATGCACAAGAGCATATATGCTAATATTGGATTGAAAAATTTTACAGTTCAAGATCACCTTCTTCACAAAACAATCGGTGTCGAAGATAGCTTGAGAATTTTCGATAATTACTTTTTTTTATATTTAAAAAAAAAAAAAAAAAAAAATCGAAAATGACCGATATCCATCCTAAGAGCCGGAAACCCCCATTAGACACATGTTTTTAGAAGAAAAATCCATCTAGACAACGGATCAAAAAACGCGATTAAAACCTGAAACTGAGTCGAACCTGACCCGACTACCGATGTCTAAATTTTTAGCCATCTTTTTTTTTGTCCGTATAAATAGCTGGCATCTTCCCTTCATTTCATACACGAAAACAATAATATAAATAAAGGACTAATAACACATTATGCTAAGACTCAGATATCTGAACAATCTGATCTCCAAATAATGACCAAAATATGATTATAGAAACTAGTCGCTAGTCAGTACGTTTTTGTAGGTGTTGCTTTATGCGTGACAATTAAAACAGTATATTATATTATTTAAAAGATTTTTCATACCTATCGAGCCCTTCAAAGATGTTTTGTCATATGCAAGATCCTCTATTTTGGATACCACATCCAACAATACCGAAAATCCACAGGAAAAAATTGTCCATCTGATAATAACACTTATATATGGAAAAAAAAATAAATAAAAAAATGAATATACAATTAACACTGGTCAAAATAGTAGGGATAGACAAATTCTTCATATGATTCACTAAACAAAAAATACGCAGTTATTTTTGCATTAGAGCATGAGAGAAAATGCTTTGTTTATCTATGCAAAACGGCTAGGAACATTTATATATACTACATCTACAAAATCCAATAAAGTTAGATTATTATATAACACATATGAAAGGTAAAGATGGGTAATTATAGACTCAGTAATCGAGTAACTATCTCCTTGTTCTTCTATCTTTAACAAAATCGTAAGGGACTTCGAGTTATTTGTGATTTTTATAAAACGGACTGATGATGGTTCCGACAGTCTGCACAGAAAAAAATAAATCTTAAATATATTTATATAATAACGGCAATAGATATTTCGGTTACATAGACGGTTACGCATTCCATAAATTTATACTGAATCTGTCGGATGAAGAAGATGTAAAATTTAAAATATAGTCATAATGACGGCTATAAAGTATACCGACACTTAGCTTTGTCAACATAATATTATGCGTCTAATAAAGAAAAGAACAATAAAAAGCAAAGGCCTACATATATAATAAAAAGGAATATGGTGATTGCCAGCTAAAATCGAAGGTGCCAGTGTGTAACATTCAAGATTTGGCCCCCAAAATTATTCACAACCTACTGCTCACATTCACAACATTTTTATTTTTATACGCTGAGAATCCTTGTTACGATCGGGATCTGATCACTGTGTTAGATTATAAAAAACGAGTGTGTAAATCCCAGCGGTATGCACTTGAATATTTGCTCGGCGTGAATTCGAATATAGCCATCTAAGTAGTTTATTGTTACATGAATGTTTGAGCGCATAACAAATTAGGTGTATTGGTGTGAGATTGTTAATCTTATTTGTTTAACTTTTGTTATTTTTTATTATTGTTCTTCCTGTGACTATTGTAGTATGCATCGCAACTTGGTATCAATTGAGCATTATGTGTGTGTAGGTGTATGAGACAGTTACTGTATGATTTTTGGTTGTTTTATCTTTTATTTACTTAGTTTGATTTTTTTTCTTATATTCTTGTCTTCTCTCTTGTGATGTATATATTTTTTCTTTAAGATGATCTCCATCCTAAAAAAAAGCTAAGAATGTTACAAGTGACCTGTATTTTCCCATCAAAGGCAAATGTGTTTTGCTATCTTGTATTGTCGTTAAACCTGTTTTATTATACGTAATTATTTGCACACCTGTTTGACCTTGTAGATAACGTCAGTCCATCATATTGATAAAACACGGATGTAATGCAAGTATAGGGTACACTTTCTTTTTTCATGATTCATTAATACACATATGTAAAGATTTCATTCCACAACAAAAAAATTTTATACACTTTATCTTTTGTAAATACTCTTTTCTTTCCCCAGCAAACGCAAACTAGAGTTTCTCTACTTCACTTTGTCTCACTAGCAATATCATGCTGTTAAGTTGTACCATGCTACGTTTTGATCACTGAGAAAACAGGCAACAAAAAAAAGATACTTTGTCAGATAAGTTGACATATACGATTTTTAATAGTTTATAAAAAAAAAACATACACAGAAGAAAAAAAAAAAAAAAAAAGTAATAAATAAACAAACAAAACAGACATTTCAACAACGAATGCACATTCCAACATGTAAGACACATTTTCCAAAAAAAAAAAAAAAAAAAAAAAAAAAAACAAAAACTCTCACCACAAAACAAATAATGCATGTCAAACATTCATGTAACAAAATCAATATTGACCAACCCATTCCCGCAGCAACGCGCGGGTTTACACACTCGTTTTTAAACTAAAGATCATCCATAACAACAGGGAATTCTCATAAAAATTTCTAGGAATTTGACGTTAATGGAACCATCCTACATATAAATGACATTTTTATGGCTTCAAGCACACATGACACGAAATAGACATGAAGCTAGTCGTGGTATAAGTCATAACCATTTAACTTTCAACTTCTTCATCCGCATCAGTAATTATTGGAAGCAACTCATTAACAGACATCCATTAGATATTTAAAAAATAAATAATAAATAATCTTTAAACATGCAACATGTCGGAACATACATATTTACAAATACAAATCAACACATATTTTGTTAAAGATAGAAACGAACAGGAGATAGTTACACGAGTCTTTCTCATGACTTTAAGGTTATAACTACTACTATTATTTTTGTAGTTGTCTATATCTGATAACAATATTCATCATCCATGCAAAAATGGATGCATATCATATGAAGATTCTCTCATCCCTAATAATTAGAAGGTTAATTGTTATAATATCATTTTTTTATTTATTTTTTTTTCTAAATATGTGTATACACTTCCTGTGATTTCGGTATGTGGATGAGTTAGAAAATATCAAAATAGGATTGAAAGCAACACATGATCGTAAAAATCTTTTACAATAATATAAATCTTGTTTATGTGAAGAAAAAACAAAAATATAACTACAGATGTCCCTATCAATATTGGTCATTTGATTTGGGACAGATTAAAGAATGAATTAGCATAATGTGATCATTTATCAAACTTTATTGACTTACTTTTTTCGTGATCCAATGAAGGAACAAGCTTATTCTACAAACAAAAAAGATGGCTAAAAATTTAGACCATCGATAGTAAATCATACAGCTTTCAAGATGATGACTTTTGAGAAAGATCAACCTCGTAACATTTTTCCGAAATCCAATAAGCAAATATGCCTTTAAGAGAAACTAAAGATATGGAATAGTGTAATTTGTACTTGTTATTAACTTATTATCCACCGCATTGTTTCACAAGCCTTGATCATTTACATGTTTGAACTTCGATGGACAGAAACACACACTTTAAAACAGTAATGATGGTTTTTCATTGTTCAAGTTACGTGGAAGGTGAATCTTTTTGACTCCGATGTACACGTGCTATCCGGTTTAATTTTGATACCGTTTTGGACCCTTCATTAACCACCCAAAATATAAACACCTAGCGAAGTTTAAACCATTAACCTTTTGTGAGAAAACCAAGTACCTTACCACTAAACCAATGGTTTATCGGGTAATAGTACCAAGGTGATTCATGAGAAATAATAGTATCGGGTGCAAGTGTTAAGTTAATTTTTTTCATTTTTTTGTTCGAGTAATGATAGATAGAATGAGTATCTTCCTGGTATATGTGATCCAACTACGCATTTAAGGAAGAAGCTAAGTTTTCCACGTAAAATCTCCTTGTATAGTTGTATCCTACAAAGCACACATGACACACCCTATGATTTAGATACATTTCCAACCACAATTAGAGAAAATTGCTTTTTTCTTAAATATAAGGTTAAACCAAACCAAACTATACAATCATTTGGCCAAAATCAATGCCAACCTAGACATAAATCAACATTATTATTCTTTACATTGGTTCTTCAACTCAACTCAACTCACTTGCTATAAATAGCAGAAACCGAAGGTCTCGGATAAGTACTGGTCTTGGGACCACCCTCTCGAGCCACAAGTTTCCTTCCTTGTGCCTCATTGGTAGAATGTCTTCGCAACTTTGCCATGCCTTTGGGATCTTGAAGTAGTTCTAATTCTTTGACCACCTCATCCATGTTAGGTCTAAACCTAGGGTCCATTGAAACACATCTTAGGGCTAGGTTCGCGGCAGCATGGGCCCCGTCTAAAGTGTATTGGCCTTCAAGACGGTTGTCAAGAACACGAAAAAGTTTCCGTTTGTGGGGTAGGTAGGGTTTGGCCCACTCTACTAAACTATGTTCACCCGAAGGTCGGTTTTTGTCAACTGCTCTTCGGCCCGACAACATTTCAAGCAGGACCACACCGAAACTATATACATCACTTTTCGATGTCAAATGACCTACAATGACCATTTATAGATGTTAAAAGACCTAAAAAAACTCAAATTTGCAGAAAGTAGCAGATGCAATGTTAGCATACCGGTTGCTAAATACTCAGGAGCAGCATAACCATAAGTCCCCATTACCCTAGTCGAAACATGGCTTTTATCGCCAGTAGGTCCATCTTTGGCTAGCCCGAAATCAGAGAGTTTTGCATTGTAGTCCTGTTTAAAGGAAACAAAGGTTAATTTTTCAGACTAAAAAAGATTAATTATTCCATTTTAAACCACAAATCATACCGAATCAAGCAAAACATTAGAAGTCTTGAAATCACGATAAATCACTTTGGTCTCGGCACTATGAAGAAAAGCAAGTCCTTTTGCAGCACCAAGTGCAACCTTTAACCGAAGACTCCATGAAAGCGGTTGAAAATAAGATCCTTCTGTTGATAATATCAACACAATAATTAAAATATTGCTTCTTTTTAAAATAATGTAATCATAAAAACTTAAAAGAAAAGATGAACTTACTCCTAAACAAGTGATTCTCCAAGCTGCCTCGAGGCATGAACTCATAAACCAAAAGCCGGTGTTCATCTTCCAAACAATACCCGATCAAATTCACAAGATTCGGGTGCGAAAACTGTCCCAAATAATTCACTTCTGCCTACAAAAACCAAAACAGCATTTTAATCAAGTGTTAAAAGTAGATTCTACTTAACACAAGTGGAATAACTAATTAGAGGCTCACCAGCCACTCCCTATGACCTTGAAAGCTTTCTTGATTAAGCCTTTTAACAGCAATAACAATCCCGGTTCCGGCTTTTGCAGCCGCAAATGACTGCTCATCAATCCACCCTTTAAAAACCGACCCAAAGCCCCCTTCACCCAACACGCTATCGGGCCGGAAACTCCGGGTGGCGGTTCGTAGATCCGAATAGCTAAAGCTCTTCAAATTTGAAGATTGCAATATCTCGCCTTCGCTCCGGGGTGTCGGTGGGACCGATGAGACCTTACTGCCACATGAATTGCCATTATCATTTCCGTCTGAACTTACATTTCTTGAACTCGCCCCTAAATTATTAAACACATCATCATACAAAATTAGATAAATAATTCTCATTGCAGAATATTCTAATACACAATCTATGTCTCTTTTTTGAATTCTTTAATTGGATTATAATAATGACTCAATTTGAGTCTTGAAACTTAGTACTAAAAGACAAGATTCTAAAGGGATTAATTATGTTCACTTGCATTAAATCAAAACCCATAAACCAACTTAGATGCTAGTTTAGCATGATCATTAACAAAAAAACTTAGGGCCCGTTTGGTTTGTAAGTGGGATTGAAATTGGATTTAGATTTGGGAAAGGTTTGAAAGAAATTGGATTTGAGTATAGGTTTGAATTAAATGTGGAGAGAGAAAATAAATGATTAATAAGTTTATTTTATATGTTTGTTTAAATAAAAAGTAAGAAAAAAAAGAATTATTTGTGGTTGAGAAAAAAAGGATCAAGAAGAAAAAAATCATGATTGGTCACTTTTATGTATACCCACCAAAATCCCACCTAGGTGGGGTGGAATGACTTTTTGAATCCAAATGTTGTGTGAGTGGGTTTCAAAATTTACCAGACAAGGTTTTTTATGATGGTTTCATTCAATACCTAGTTAAAAGGGTGAACCAAACGGCCCTTAAACTACAAATTAATTACTAATTAAGTAGTATCAAAAGCCATTAACCAACTTAACTGCAAATTTAGCATAACTAATTAACAAACAAATTTAAAGTATAAAAACTTAATCTTTTTTACTAATTCTTTAATGGGTATATCAAATTGATACATTTTCAACTCAACCCAACCTCAAAGACTGAATCTTGAAACACAAGATCCTTAAAACCAAAATAAAAAAATCATCTTAAACCCTAAAATGACTTAATAATCATGTTTAGTTCCTTTTAATTAAAACCATAATCTCAAAATTCAATCTTGAAACCACAATATATAAAGACAAAATAAAGTACAAAATATACCTGTATGATAAGGGCTTTCAGCTTTGATTCTTGCACTCAAACAAATACCCATAAAATTCTTGTTCTTCAAAGTACGTGTGTCTTTTGATCACTTTAGAAAGACAAACAAAAAAACTCTTAAAAAGTTAAAAAGCAGATCTGGGTATTAAAAAGGTGTAACAAAAGGTTACACTAGTACCAAGTTTATATGATTAAGTAAGTGACAAATTGATTAAAAAGATTGTTTTTTTTTTGGAAAACAAGGTGAGAATTGTGCAAACCAAAAACTAGGTTCAACTGTAATACAATGAATCTGTACCTTGGTTTTGATAAATGGGGAAATGGGTCGGTGGTTATGGTGGTTTTGATGGTGGATGTGTGTGAGGGTGGTGGAGATAAGGGTCATTAATGGTGTATTGAGCTAATTTTAGGATGTTATATAAGTGAGGTCATGTGTTGATGTGGGCATGATTTAAGAAGGTGGGTCGGGGTTTTGGGTGGCTTATTCACACTTGGTTTAAGGCTTTAAAGCTTGTCTAGATCATTTTTGATACTTAAGTTTAGTAGTTTACATTTACCTATAAATTTTGTTTTGATGATCATTTTTGATACTTAAGGTTACATTTTACCTATAAATTTTGTTTGGCTAGATCACTTTTTGATACTTAAGTTTACATTTTACCTATAAATTTTGTTTGGCCAGATCATTTTTGATACTTAAGTTTACATTTACCTATAAATTTTGTTTTGATGAGTTACTTTTTGTATTGTAACAATGTTTATAATGTTCATGTGTTATATTTAGTGTAGAAAAATAATGTTTCATCCATCTATTAAGCAGCTTAAGTGAGATTTTGGTAAATTTAAAAGAAAAACATGATGTACTAATTACTTGACTTATGAGTTTAATGTAAAATAAATAAATAAATAAATAAATAAAAAATAATAATGTTAATTAAGTACTATATTTTTTTTGTTTTCTTTTCTGATAACTATGATTTTTTACTTGCATTAATAATTTTTAAAAATACATCAACAAACTCCACTGTATATGACATCATGTTTTGAAATTGATGTAATGTTCATTTTCAGTTTTACTTGTTTTTATACTTTGTCTTTACACATTTAAGAATTGTTCTTAGACACGAGACACTTGACCATAATAAAGCGACTATAAATTATTGTCGTTATAAAATTCTGTTGTTATGCACGAGTATCCACCTGGTAGATAAGAATTTATCGAAAATTCCGCAATCAAATTCAAAATAAAATTGTACAACCACAAAGATATGGTCAAATAAGTGAAAGGGAAATAAATGTTGAAGTTATGACAAATAAAGCGAATAAGCAGGATCTTGCAACAATACAAACTAAAGCTACAGTTAAGTGGACCAAATCGCAAGATGACTACATCAAGTTTAATTGTGATGCGTCATGGCAAAAAGAGTCTGGTAAGGCTGGTTTGGGTTTTGTTGCTCGCAATGATTGTGGGGATGAGCTTCTTTCATGCTCAGGTAGAATGCTATGCAAGCTCTCCGTTGGAGGCCGAAGCTAAGTCGCTCTTATGGGCGATAAAACAAGCATATAATAAAGGTTATTCTAAGGTCATTTTTGAATCAGACTCTTTGTGCTTAGTTAATGCACTCCAGAGAGGTACTCCTCTTCTTCAAATTGTGAGCATGTTTGCACAAGTCGTTTTTAACTCATTAAGTTTTAGTTTATGTAATTTTTCTTTTGTCAAAAGAGAGGGGAATAAGGTTGTGCATAGTATAGCTTTTTGCGCTTTGAAATGTAATGATAAGTTGATCTTAGAAGGTAGCGTTCCACAATATGTATGTATATGGGCAACCGATGATGTACTTTTTTCTAATCGATAATTTTAACTTCTCTTATTAATAATAACAAAAAGTTCTTATCATTAACGATATTACAAATACGGAGTAGTTGTTTAACACAAGATGACAAATTATCCTTTTTTGGATCATTTTACCACCATTTTCTCATAATTTTTTCATGTCTTTTCTTCTTTTGTGAAAATAAATAGTACTCCGTGTAATTGTCTTTGCTTTCTTTTGGTATACTTTTTCATAAATTTGGATTCCATTTGAAATATTACATTTCCTTTTCATACTCGATTATTGTACTTTTGTACTTATGTTCATGCTAAAGTCCATCAACGAGGGTGACTAAACTATTGAAATACATGAATTTAGGGCTCTATCGTATTCACGTTATGATTATTTTATGTTTACGTGCACCACATTGCAAGATTGGCTGAAGTTAAATAATCATTTTATCATACAATAAACCAACTACAATATTTAGAAGAATTAAAGTGATAAATTTGTGTTACCTAGATTTCGAGAGGAAAAAAAGCTTGTTAAATACTCAAACATTACTTTCTCATTTAAAACCAGGGTTCTAAATAGCGCGCTATAGCGGCGCCATAGCGTGAGGCGTGGCCTCCAAATTAGGAAATAGGTTAAGGCATCATCTCTAGGCGTAGCGTGCAACAAAGCGTGATAAGGCGTGATAAAGCGCGATAAAGCGCGCTATAGCGCAAGGCGTGGCGCCATTTTTTGAAGCTTTTAAGATTTCATTTATTTTTTTTATTTTTTTTAAGAGATTTACTGGACTTGAGCTTATTTACAAGTATTTATTCGGGCTTAGTAAAGCCATAACTGAGTTTTAAGCGTACTAGCTAACTAATATTGACAACTCTATAAATATTTTTTGCCGCTTTTAATCACGCCTTAAAAACGCTATGACGCAACGCCTCACGCTAAAGCTTGAGGCTTGTCTATGCCGCTACGCCGCGCTTCACGCTATTTATAACCATGTTTAAAACTAATAGCTTTTCGCTAACAACATTTGTATTTTTGTGCCTCTCATCGTTGATCGTTTTGCAATTATGAATCAATATTGAATTAAACCAAATACAATATATCATGTAACGTCTTTTTCATATTTAATCAATTGAGTGGCCGGTTTGAATATGAATAAAGATAAGGAATTTTTATGACACACCAGAGTACACAAGTCACCATGATAACATGACCATACATGGGACCATGTTTTGGCCAAAAAGTGGGAAATGAACCGTGCTTTATTTACACTAATAAGTTTTCGAGATTTTTATTAAATGAAAAAGAATAAAAATAAAATGAAGAAAGAAGATTGGGTAGTAGAGAAATACAAGTTTGTGTTCGAAGAAAGTAAAAGAAAAAGAAAGGACATAATGTATATTTTATGTTTTAAATTAAAAAGAAAAGAAAGAACACTATAAAACAAATTTACCATTTTATCCTTCATTTGTGTGATCTTTATATGTTTTTTATGGGTAAAAGGGTTTATTCATACCGGTAAAATAATCTTTAATTATATGTCACAAAGGACATATACGTCATTATATACATATGACTATTTAGCATACTCCTAAATCTTCTCAATTTTTTGTGCGATACAAAATTGCCAAAAGTCTTGCCACTTATCTTATCATACCTTTTCTTTTAAAAACTTGAAATACTTTTATGTATTATCATTCATTTTTCTTCTCTCCCAAAAAAGCTCAAGAATAAAGTTTGTAATACCACGAGACATCATGGCCCGTGCGATGCACGGGCTTTGGTCACCATGATTACATCATACTTATATTTCGGTTAAAAAGTATTTGGGTTAACCTTTACACGTCAATGTATATTAGTGTTAGTTTTCATGACTTGATATTTCTATTGTTCAGGCGTTCAGCAACATAGTAAAGTACATGAACCAAATGAACTTGTTTGCATCTTGTTAGGAATACGTTTATTCACATTAAAGATTCGGTCACCCCGAGTATATTCAAGCATCAAGTTGCTCGTAGTATTTATCATAGTAGTAAGTAGATTAATAGTTTATTAGTATGTAAATAGTATTCGTGGAGTGAGTCGGGTCTTCACCCACTGTGCTCGCTCTACAGCCTGTTTCATGAGGCACTTAGGAACTTTGTATAAATACCCTCTACCACCCAAGGTAGAGGGTTGGACCTTTCATTTCAATCTAACATTCTTCTCTTTCACTTTCTCTCTCTAAAGGTTCCACTTTCTCTCTCTAACCTCATAATCAAACGCCACCTAAATCCTTGGTTTGAACATGTTTGTGACTTAATGTTTATGCTACAATTGGTATCAAGAGCCAAGGTTACACCCTAGGGCCTAGCTTAGTCGGATTTGGTGGTAGTTTTTAGTGTTATAGTTAGTTAGAAAAATTTCTCTCATTCTATCTCTTGGTTTGATCTTGTTGATGTTATTGGAGGTGTTATGGATGTACTTTCTTGATTAGTGGTGTTAGTTTTATCTAGTTCTTCAGTTGGTTTGGCTAAATCATTCGTTGGTTGAGTTTTTGAAGTGATTTGGGTGTTGTTTCTTGGTAGCGTTTACCTCCACTGCCTTGTATTCTTGGTAGCGTTTTGTTCTGATTTTCAGCGTTTTGCTTATAGCGTTTAGTAGGAGTTTCTATATTGGGACATAAGGACAAAACGCTAGATAGCGACTGGTTTGGCATTTTGTGTTAGCGTTTAGTACTCTCTGGCGTTTAGTAAGGATAGCGTTTAGTGGCTTTAGCGTTTACCTATTACCAGCGTTTAGCTCTTTTCAGCGTTTAGCTCAGTTCAGCGATTAGATCAGTCCAACGTTTAGCCCTATTCAGCGTTTAGCTCACCTCTAGCGTTTTGCTACTACAGACCAGCGTTTACCTCCAGGAATTGATAGCGTTTAGTGAATAACTTAGGTGTGAGTTTCTTGTGATTAGACAACCTCTTGTATGTGGTGAATTGTTGTGACTCTTGTCGTTTCGATTAATCCGATTGTGATTTGACGTTGTGAGATTAATCTTATGACTCGACTTATTGCAATTGGAGTGATTGTAACTTGACTAGTTGTAACTTGACGCCTAATGCTAAGTTGTGACCAATCTAAGAACGTACTCTAAGTAAATTTTGCTAACTACATCTTTCGGTTTCTTTTGTTGACTTTAGTAAAATCCCGGGAAAGAATCGATTTCTCTGTTTAAGTCACAAGAGTTGTAAAATCCCGCTTAAGATTCTATCATGGCTACTACCTCTGATGATATTCAAGCTGCCGGGTCCGATACCCGACCTCCTATGCTGGATAGGACGGATTATGAATCATGGGCTCAAAGAATTCGACTCTATTGCTTGGGAAAGGAAAATGGTGTCAACATACTCAAATCAATTGATGAAGGACCTTTTCAGTTGGGCACAGTTAGAGACACAATCGCTGCTACAGACAATCAACCTGCAGTCCTTGGAAATCCTAGAGATCAGACCTATGATGACCTTACTGAAGAAGAGAAGAAGCGTTATGATGCTGACATTAGAGCTTCAAACATCATCATTCAAGGACTTCCTAAAGACGTGTACAAGCTCATCAACTTCAACACTGAAGCTAAAGCAGTATGGGACAATGTCAAAATGCTTCTGGCTGGTTCTGAATTAACCAAAGAAGATCGGGAATCCCAATTATATGATGAGTTTGAACATTTCAATCAGAATCCTGGAGAAAGCATCACTGACTACTATGTCAGGTATCACAAGCTTGTGAATGACATGAGAATCATCAAGATGACAATGCCCAACATTCAGCTGAACTCCAAGTTTGTGAACAACATGGCACCATAATGGGATAGGTTTGTGACAGATGTGAAGCTCAACAAAGGACTGAGAGACACTAACCATGAACAACTTTATGCATATCTCCAACAACATGAGAAACATGCTAACTATGATCGTATGATGAGGGAAAAACTCAATCCAACACCTAACCCTAGTGATGCTAATTCACAACTTGCTTTAGTTTCAAGTGCTCAAATTCATCATCAACCCTCCAATGATCAAGCTCTTTACAACCATACTTCACCAACACCTTTGACATCGCTTGGGCAATCATCCGGAATCACACCATCTGCTATAAACACCCATTAGGACTCGGGATATTCTCACACCGATTTGATGATTGATAACCTCACGAACCAGGTATCCTTACTTGCCCAGCAATTCAGAGCATCTCTTCCTTAAACGAACAACCAACTTTGAACTTCCTCGAATCTATGAAACCAAGCCATAGTGGAAGATGGAAGGGTTGTGGTTCAAAATGTTCAAGGAAGACAAAATGTGAATCAAAGGAATGGTATTCATGGTAATGTACAGAACAGAGTTGGGAATGCACTTCAGGGACAAGCAAGGCAACCTAAGTGCTATAACTGTGGAGGATTGGGACACATTGCTAGGAATTACAATCAACCAAAGCGTCCCCAAAACTCCGAGTACTTCAAGGATAAGATGCTGTTGATGCAAGCACAAGAGAATGGGGCGGCATTGGATGAGGAGGAGTTACTGTTTCTGGCAGGAAATGATGGGAACACATTTGATGCTGATGTTGATAATCAGCCTGTGCAAGACTTGGCCCTTAATGATCCCAACATATTCCAAGCCGATGACTGTGATGCTTTCGACTCAGATGTTGATGATGAGCCTACTGCACAAACCATCTTCATGGCAAATCTGTCTGCTGCAGCTTCATCAGGACAACCATCCAGCTCCTCTACTGCACCTATCATCTCTGAGGTACCCACATCGCCTCACAAGCATAATATGTGTGATGATCAAGAGGTTCACCACGAAATACAACCGCCTAATACTGTTGGTACTAATATTGTTAATATGGGAAATAGTAATATAATTCCATATGAACAATATGTGAGTAACAATGGGTCGTCGGTTGTATCAGGTAGTGCACCTCTCGGTATTACTAATGACTGTGACATGTATGAGCCCTTAGAGCATGTCCCTAATGATATATTGGTTTCTAGAATTAATATGCTTAAGGATCAGGTTGCCATTTATGAACAACGTGCTAAATTTGAATTAACTGATCGTGAGCAGAAAATGGATTTGCAATTGCGTGTACTTATTTCTGAACGTAATAATAAGGAAGAAACTTTGAAAAGGGAATTGGAATCACTAAAAAGACAATTGGATCAATCGGTTAAACAAAAACAAAAAATCCAAAAATGTGTAAAAGGTTTGAAAAGTGATTTCCAAGAAAAGGAAACTAAGCTCTTAGATGATTTTTCCAAACTTAAAACGTTAAAGAATAAACTTGAAAATAAGTTGTACACACAAGGACAAACCATTCAAACTGCTCAGATGATCCACAGTCATAAAACATTATGCGATGAACATAGTGATAAGGATGTAGGCAAGCCCAAATCTAATTTCCTTAGGAATGTTAAGAATGCCTAACCTACACTGTATGATGCGTGTGTTTTGCTTGAGCCTGGTCATGCCCCCCCCCCCTTGATGTGACAACGTTTGATGAGTCAAATGAAATTGAAGAAGAAACTAGACTTAAGTTGGCTGAAAAGTTAAAGGATCCACTGTGCATTAGAAATAAGATTCTGTACAAGTATGATTACTCTGAAGTTAATAGAATTGCAATCTTTGTCCCTCAAAAGAGAATAGCTCCCGAGCATGTGTTCTGGAACCATGATCTGGAAAAAATGCAAGCCGAAAGGATTGTGGGCAACACCCGCACCATGTTTAGGATTGCTGACCCAACTATATACCCTAATAACACACCCGTGCATCTTGTTCCATTTACTCTCCCCACTCAAAATAATACTTTAATTGCTCTTTATGTGCTTGGTCAATTATTCAATGATTTTGATAAAACATGTAAAAAGAGAATTACACCAACGGGTGTTACAGAAGGGGAACGGGGGTTTGAACAAACTAAACGATGCTATCAAACTGAAGTCATGCCATTTTTTAAGCTTGTGAAAGAACATTTCGAGGGTCTTAAGGAAACCTTAAACAAAGAAGTGGCTGATATGAAAGATGTGTTTAAATGTGTGGAAAACGAGGGAAAACAACTGGCGTTAGATCTTAAACATAGTGAAATTGAGAGAAAAAATATTCGTATCATGAATGAGAATTTGATTGCTAGTTGTGTTGCACAGGATGTGTTTTATACTGCTACTGAATCTGCTTTATCTGTGTGCCAATTTCATGAAATGTCCATTGCATTGAATGTTTTTCAGAATCGTGTTGTTGAGCTTGAGGGGGAGAATGTTAAATTGCGTGAAAAAATTCAAAACGATGATCATGATAACATGGTCAGGTATTTGTCAAAACTAGAAGTTGATAATCTTAACTTGCAATTAAAGTATCAAAATCTAGAAGAGCGATTTAAAAACTCAAAAAACAAGACATCTTCGGATGCTCCTGAAATTGATACATGTTTTGAATTAGCCAAACGTGATGAAAAGATTCAAGCTCACACTAACACGATTCAGAATCTCAGGGCCCAAATTGCCCAATTGAAGTCAACAAAACATGTGGTAACTGACACCAATAAACCTTCGTCGGTAGAATCTCAGAATTTTCTTCATCAAGACACCATTAATAAACTACTTTGTAATATAGAGTGGTACCAAGCTGAAAATTCCAATACCAAAATACGTTACAAAGAGTTATACGACTCTATCAAAGTAACACATGAGAAAACCAATGGTAAAATAGACTCTTTGTTAAATGAAATTGTGAACCTAAAGACGAAGGTGAAAGGAAAAATGTCAGTCACCACTAATGAAATGATTGTTTCAAAGGCTTCTACTGTTAGAAAACATGATGTTAAGGCTGTTAATATCTCTCTTCCCCTTAGGAATAACAAATGTGCTCACTATGCGTATCTGCTATATCTTAAGGATAGTCTAGACTTGCTTCGTGAAACTGTAGAAGAGGATAGGGTAAAGAAACCACTGGATAGTGTCATTCTAGACTCTTGCTTTCTCGCCATAAGATCTCAGGAACTTCTAGAATATGCTATTGGAACGTGCCCAATGGAAGACAACAAGCCCAATAGGACTAATGCACCCCCACTGTTAGGTAGGAACAAGCGCGTTACCTTTAATGTGCCATTAAAAACGTCTGAACCTAGCACATCATCAACAAATAAACATATAGCAGTCAAACAAACTAATGTTCTCGTCATTGCTTCTACAGGAGTAAACAGTGACTCTAATGCTAGCGGGTCAAAGCCCAGTGGCAATACAAGGAACAATATGACTTCGCCAGCTAAGAGTGCTCATGGAATGAAAGTTGAAGACCACCCTAGGAACAATAACACCTGTGTGTGTAAAATGAATCGTGTTGATTCTAGTATTAGCGTTAAACGTGCTGTAATTAATTCGAATTCTGTTGCAACGTGTAAGACATGTGATAACTGCTTAATTTCTAGTAATCATGATGCTTGTGTTTTATCCTATGTGAAATCCATTAATCGTGCACGTTCTAAGAGAGTTAGAAGAGCTAAAAGAGTTAGGAGAACTAAAAGAGCTAAAATGGAAAAACTTGTTTGGAAAGAAACTGGAAGGACCTTCACCAATGTAGGATACCAATGGAGACCTACTGGAAGAAAATTCACCTTAGGTAGTAGGTGCTCTTTAACTAAAATGATTCCACATAGACATAAGCTTGTAAAGGAATGGAAACCGACTGGCATAACATTTCCCATAAAAACTACATGTCTTGATACTAGGGCTACTGAAACTAAATGTGATGTCTCCACTACATCCACCATGTCTGAAGTGAATTCTGGTTGTTCGAATCATATGTGTGCTAACCAAACGGAACCCAATAGCATTTGGGGATCCACGTTCTTTAGTTATCCATTCTGGTCTATTTTCGAATGCAAGTCGTACAATTCGTCCTGTGGTATTTGGACTCAGGCTGCTCAAAACATATGACCGGGGATCGCTCGCGGCTCAAAAATTTCGTGAATAAGTTTATCGGGACAGTTAGATTCGGGAATGATCATTTTGGGGCTATCATGGGTTATGGAGACTATGTGTTTGGTGACAGTGTTATCTCAAGAGTGTATTATGTAGAGGGTCTTGGACACAACCTCTTCTCTGTTGGTCAATTTTGTGATTCCGACCTAGAAGTGGCATTCAGAAAACATACGTGCTTCGTTAGAGAACTTGATGGGGTTGAATTACTCAAGGGCAGTCGCAACACAAATTTATATACCATCTCTATGGAAGACATGATGAGATCCTCTCCCACTTGCTTGCTCTCCAAGGCATCAAAGTACAAATCATGGCTATGGCATCGCCGGTTGAATCACTTGAACTTTGGCACAATTAATGAACTTACTCGAAAAGATCTTGTTCGTGGCATGCCCAGGTTGAAATACGAAAAGGATCATCTTTGTTCTGCATGCCAATTAGGAAAAAGCAAGAAACACACTCACAAACCCAAAGCTGTCAACACCATTACAGAAGTCCTTCACACCCTCCATATGGATCTGTGTGGTCCAATGAGAGTTCAAAGTATCAATGGAAAAAGATACGTTCTGGTTATCGTAGATGATTTTTCCAGGTTTACATGGGTGAAGTTTTTGAGATCAAAGGATGAAACTCCAGAAATCATAATCAAAATCATCAAGCAGCTGCAAGTCAGACTTAACAAAACCATCAGAATCATACGCACAGACAATGGAACTGAATTCGTCAATCAACAACTCACTCAGTTCTATGAAAGCATTGGGATAAGTCATCAAAAGAGTGTTCCTCACACACCTCAGCAAAATGGAGTCGTTGAAAGACGAAATCGTACACTTGTTGAAGCCGCTCGAACCATGCTGATATTTTCCAAAACACCAATGTTTCTCTGGGCGGAAGCTATTGCAACTGCTTGCTACACTCAAAACAGATCATTGATACACCCCCTCCATAACAAAACCCCTTATGAGCTAGTGCATCAAAGAAAGCCAGACCTCTCCTTCCTACGCGTGTTTGGTGCACTTTGTTACCCAACCAATGACAATGAAGATTTGGGAAAGCTTAAGGCTAAGGCTGATATCGGAGTTTTTGTAGGGTATGCACCGTATCGTAAGGGATACCGAATTTACAACAAGAGAACCAGACAAATTATGGAAACAATTCACGTGACATTTGATGAGCTGACTGAGCAATAGGTTTCAGGACACACCAGCCCTGGACCCGTACCAAATCTTTTGTCTCCTGGACCAATTAGTTCAGGACTTGTACAGCATTCTACTTCTGCACCACCTTATGTACTACCCACTTGTGAAGAATTGAAAAGTATGTTTGATCCGATGTTTGATGAATATTTTGAGCCACCTATTGTCAATCCAAGCAACGACAACCCACCTTTACCTCAAGTTGTCGAGGCTCCAATTCCACATAACTCAAATGGTCCATCTCTGTCTGTTTCACTCAGTCAAGATGCACCAGCTGTCAGCACATCAAAAACTTCATCGAATCTTCAGTCTTCTTCCGTACAACAAGGAGGTGTAGTTGATAATTCCACTGAAGAAAATTCGTCTCCTCCCACTCATGATGAGCCATTTGTGAATATATTTGCTCCAGATCCCACAACCGATACCGCTTCATCAGAAGAACAACAATTAACATCATCAACATCCTGCTCCCATCATCACGAGCATCTCAGGAAATGGACTAATGATCATCCAATAGACAATATAATTGGTAACCCATCTAGACCAGTGTCTACACGTAGACAACTTGCCACCGATTCCTTGTGGTGTTTCTTTAATTCCGTACTATCGAAGGTTGAACCTAAGGACTTCAGAGATGCACTGACCAAAAGCTCATGGTTCACAGCAATGCAAGAAGAAATTCATGAATTCGACCGACTCGATGTGTGGGAACTAGTACCTCCACCTGATTGTGCAATGATTATCGCTCTCAAGTAGATATTCAAGGTAAAACTTGACGAGCATGGTGATGTACTCAAAAACAAAGCCCGGCTTGTAGCAAAAGGATACCGTCAAGAAGAAGGCATAGACTTTAAAGAATCTTTCGCACCAGTTGCTAGAATTGAAGCCATCAGAATCTTTCTTGCTAATGCTGCTAGTCAAAATATGATTGTATATCAGATGGATGTTAAGACTGCATTTCTGAATGGTAACTTAAAGGAGGTGGTCTATGTGAGCCAGCCTGAAGGATTCGTGGACCCTGAGCGTCTAAATCACGTCTATCGCTTGAAGAAGGCTCTTTATGGCCTAAAGCAGGCTCCTAGAGCGTGGTATGACACTTTGTCCAAATTTCTTCTCGCTAATAGGTTCGTCAAAGGCGTTGTTGATCCTACGTTGTTCACCAGAAAATCAAGCAAGCATCTACTTCATGTTCAAATCTATGTGGATGACATCATCTTTTCCTCTTCAGATCCTAATGAATGTGATAGATTTGCTAAAGAGATGAACTCTGAATTCTAAATGTCAATGATGGGGCAAATTTCTTTCTTTCTAGGGTTGCAGATTTCACAAAACCCCAATGGCATCTTCATTAATCAGTCCAAATATGCTAATGAGATTCTAAAGAAGTTCGGGTTTGATTCTTGTGACTCAGTTGACACACCCATGGTTGAAAGATCCAAACTTGATAAAGATTCAGAAGGGACCCCAGTCGACCAAACTAAGTATCGCAGCATGATTGGATCCCTAATGTACCTAACTGCTAGTAGGCCGGATCTACTATTCGCGGTGTGCATGTGTGCAAGATATCAATCCAAACCTACCAAAAAGCATTTGGAAGCAGTCAAGAGAGTCTTCAGGTACCTTCAAGGGACAATCCACATGGGTCTCTGGTATCCTAAAGACACTGCTATGGCTCTCACGGCCTACTCAGACGCAGACCATGCAGGATGTCAAGACACTCGTCGAAGTACATCAGGGGCAGCTCAATTTCTGGGGGATAAACTTGTTAGCTGGTCATCTAAGAGACAAATGATTACATCAATATCCTCCACAGAGGCTGAATACATTGCAATGTCTTCATGCTGTGCTCAGATCCTATGGATGAAGTCACAATTATCGGATTATGGGTTTATTTACAACAAAATTCCGATGTGTTGTGATAACAAAAGTGCCATAGCTCTTTGTTGCAACAATGTTCAGCACTCCAGATCAAAGCACATTGACATTCGGCATCACTTCATCCGGGAACAAGTTGAAAGGGGGATAGTGGAACTTTACTTCGTGAGGACAGAGTTTCAATTGGCTGATATCTTCACCAAGGCATTATCAATAGAACAGTTTCAATTCATTCTCCCGCGTCTTGGAATGAAGTATATCACACCAGAATCGCTCAAAAGTCCTCAGGAAGAAAATGAGGAGTAACGGATTTGCTTCAAATATCCTTGTACATAGTCTAAAACCAAAAAGAAAATACAAAAATATAAAACCTATAAAACCCATAAAAATGTGAAAAACCAGAAAATACCAAAAATAGTTC
>LBNU01026788.1:32776-49221 GCA_014162995.1 Artemisia annua | reverse complement strand
TCATACACTTCAAGGTTGTAAAACCCTAGCACTATTCAGAGTGCTCGTATTAATTATATTGAAGTGTTTAAAGTGTGAATTATTTGTGTTCGTGTTCTTCTTAAGTTAATCATTATATTCCGCATAGTGATTAAGGTTACATACAAGTCAGCTTCTATACATTATTGTCTTGGTTTATCTAAGATAATAATCCTAGATCAATTGCTCAACTGGGATCAACAATATGTGAAGTCTAGATAGCTATAAACTTAGGTAAAATAAGTATTATAAGTATAGGGTAGATTTAGTAAATATATTAAATTCATATTGAGTCTAATATATTGTATTCGTTTCAAGTCCAATAAGTCCAAGAATGTCCAATATCCGATAAAATGTCAATACGAATCCATTATTTATACAATAATCCGAGTCAAAGTCCCAATTACCAAACCCGTTAGGTATTCATAATATTTTTCAATCCAAAAGTCCGTATTCAATTCCAATTTCACAATCCCAACGTCATTTATCAATCTTTACCGAAACGTACCAAAGGTTTCACCATTATCCAATAACAACAAATAAAAGTTAGTTAAAGGTTTAATATCTGAATTAATATCATTAACAGTTAGTTTATTATTCCTGGGCTTTGGCCCATGCGACTCCACACACACCAACAATAACAAACGCATCCTAGGTAAATAAAATGACAACAACATTACCAGGTTGTTCAATTACACCGAGACAAACTTAGAGCAAGTAAAGCAATTCCATATCACATTTACATAAATTAATATAAGTTGTGAGCCAAGACCCCTTGGTGTTGTTGTTAACGCCACAACGAAACCAACAAAAATCAACTATGACAAACAAACCAAACACATAACGAATACCCCATACGGAAAAACTCGAGGCCCACCAATCGCAAACACAACTTACTATTATCGCAACACAACACGAGCCAGAACTAAAACTTAGGCTAATCCAATACTCGAACCAAGACCAAACAATTTTAATAAAATATGTAACTTACCAAATCGTGAACATAGATATTTGTTTTAACTCTTTTCACCACCCGAATCAGTTTCTAAATCATTTTTGTACATTAGTTTTAATCCACTTATTTCCCAACAATCCCAGTAACTCGCTTAATGATATCAAAACCTTATTAATCATTTTCCAGATTCTTAACCACACAAAACATACCATTTTGTTGAACACGTTTTTAGATTTTACAAGGTATAATTCGGATCCACGAAAACGCAACACATCAACATAAAAACTTGGTAATAACATAAACAAGCCGAGATGTGGTTTTTACCATACCACATAGACCACGAGCAAGAGAGAGAAAAGAGGTGGTGGCGGATGGTGATGACACCGTGACTGTGGTGAGCTCGTACGAACCAAACACGGACCATAAACAAGATTCAAGTCCCTATGTGTGGCCTTCACACTAGACCGTAGCATCTAACCCTCGAAACCCTAGGTTTGAGGGACGAACGGAGGCACAAGCACCTCAAAAACGGCAAGATAAACCCACCTTCAACCTTTGGTTATCAAGAAAACACGGAAGGAGGAAGGTGGTGGTGGATTCGATCGTATATTTTGAATGAAATGGGTGTTAGGGTTAGTTATAGGGCGCGTATAGTAGCTCAAAAGAGAGGTAATTGAAAATGATACATGATGGTGGTGGCGGTGTAGCCTTATATAGTGTGTAGGTAGAAAGGTGTGGTTATAGGGCGCGGCGGTGGTGGAGTTCTCGCCGGAGTTTTGATCGGAGAAGAAAGGTGTGGGTGTGGGTGTGTTGTCGGCTGCCAAAGGAAGAGAGAGAGAGAGAATGGGAAAATGAATAACCTAAAATTTTCATAAATGGCCTTATATAGTGTGTAGGTAGGGTTGACAAACCACAGGGACCAACGGGTTATTATTACAAAGTTTAGGATGGAGTGATTGTAACTTTAAGCAGGGACCATAGCTGAGATTAGTCAAATCTCTCACGAAAACGGCTCGGGGCACATTCGACATAGCAAACGGACACGAAAAATTTACGAAACTTACGCCATTGTTCACGAAATTATTTTTCCAATAAAATCAAGTATAAACTTCAATATTTTTCTCAAATTCAATATAACTCAATTTAATTTGACAAAAATAATACGTTTCGAGTTTTCTAGGTTGTGCCGGGTCGATAAACGAATAATACTCACATCAAACAAGATATTTCACGGTTTTTCAAACCCAATCAAGTTCAAAGAAGCTCAAAAGCCCAGGAAAATCAAAAGTGAAGGTTTTGGCTCGTAAAATAAATTTAGGAAAATTCTCGGATGTTACAATCTCTTTCCGTTAATCAATCAATAATTTGGTATGTTTATAGTTTATTTTGCTTAAGCTACTTTTTCCAACTATAATTATAAGACATGCCCGCCCATCGGGCGGGCTTCGAAATCTAATATATATATATATATATATATATATATATATATATATATATATATATATATATATATATATATATATATATATATATATATATATATATATATTTGATTAGAGGGTATTTTGGTCATTAAACCCGTTTTTTATATTTCACCTCAAATTTTAAACGCACATATCTCTTATAAACTTTTAGAAAAAAACCGATTTCACCATGATTTATAAAGTTTAATCCATTTTAATTTGGTATAAATTTTCTTAAAAATTTCAAAACTTTTTTTAACATATCAAATGAGCCTTGATTTTCTTAATTTTTTTTTTAGCATTTTCGACCTTATTTTTTATCCATATAAATGCCAAATCGTGATAAAGTTAAAACAATAAAGTTATAGATTTTGGTTCACTCTTTACATAGGTTTTTGATTCACTCACGTTCGATGTCATATTACTGAGATATCACCATGTTAAAGATGACATTTTAGTCATATTTGTTGCTTACAAGATGTTTGATTAAATGTCTAGCTTAGTTTTTTAGTTTTAAAATTGAGCTAAATGCACTAAAATTGAGCTAAATGCACTAAAATTGAACTTAAAAAGTGATTTTTTATTAGTTAACGTTTTTTAAATAATGATTTTTATTAATGTAAGGCTTAAAAAGTGATTTTTATTGATGAACAAACGAGCAACACTTTTTATTAATGACCGATATTTATTTTGTTACAAAACTGATGAACAACCTGACTAACTGATGTACATTGTTATGTTATTGATAAATTGATGACTAATTGACAATACTAATTGAGGAACACTTATGAACAGCATGAATATTGTTCATTAGTAACATGGTTTATTAGTTAATATGGTTCATCACTGATGTGAGAACCCTCCCCAAATCAGGTTAGTCAACGATGACCATTGACCCGACATTTGACTTCTAATTAGAAATTTGTAGCACTCGAAAGTTTGGAATAACATTTTATTAAGTATTTTGATCCTAAGTTTATATAATAATATATGATACGATAGTTGTATTAAAACTTACCTGAATTTAACACACTATCTTTATCCTAAACCCAGATTTAACTAAATAATGAGTCACAGTTTATTCCTAATCCTAGCTTAATTTTACACGACACACTCTCATATTTGAACCTTTCACACGTTCTATGTAAATAAAACATTCTCTTGACAAAAATCTTTCATTTCTCTAAACACACGTATCTCCTTACTTGAGAAGATTTGATTTTATGGAGGAATTAATAAGAATCGCGATATCCCAATTTACCACATACGTATTTCCCTTTTATTGATATTCACACGACTATATATGATAAGAACAAATCGTGTAGTTTATTGTATCACAATTGTTACCTTACATAAAAACAACAACAGCCCATAATATAATTTTTATTTCACAATATCATCACACGTTATACGTCTTCTATAGGTCAGATTCCTTTATTAATTCTACATAACTTAATATTTACCCATGTTTTATGTATAGAAGGCCACATAAGAGTCCAATTCATTTTAGTTGTGTACACACAAGATATGTTTAAGATTATTTGAAAAGTTTGAAAGTGTATTAGTCACCAACTGTTCCCATAATACTTGGCAAGTCGTAGGCCATATTCTCCTAACCGTTTCATATTTATCACAACAGAGTTTCACATTTCTTTTCAATCGCAAAACCCTAAATAACCTACAACAGAAACACACTAGTAACGACAGCTTCTTTGTGCTCTCGAATAGAAAGACGGTACGAAGGTGGCAGTTTGGTTTGGTAGTCGAGCTTGGTGTTCCAGTTTGGGTGATCGAGTGTGGTGATCGCGCATAAGCTTGGTTTCTTAGGGTGTGGTTCGTTAGCACTCTTTTGATCCGTGCTGATCTTGTTCAAGGTATCGCTATCGTCCTTTGTGTTTATACTATCTATTTAAGACCAGCCTAATCTAAACGCGTCTCGTCAATATGACCTTGATACGATCATACGAATCGATTGTTTAAGCTTTCTTATAATCAATTAATATACGTTAAATCTGGAAATCATGGAGATAATGTTATACGAGTCTTGTAATCACTGAACATTCGAATGCATTTACGTAATGTGAATAAGTACAAAGAAGTAAGCCTTAAAAACTGATCGTAATTATACGAAAATAATGAAAGGATATAAGGTTTTTGCATGGGGTTTTGGCTGTGAATTATGTGTCGTGTGTGTGAGTATTGTGGGTTGTAAGTCTACTGGAGTCTGGTGATTTTATGTAAAACAGATTGCTCGTACATGAGTATGTGGTGGTCTAATATATGGGTATAAAACTTGTCTAATATGTGCCTAAAACCAGAATTTCATATTGCTATGTCGTGTTAAAAGGGAGATTGGTTGGTGTTTGTTTCTGCTCGCTACACCTTGATTTTGTCTCGCGTGTGTCTCGGAAAAAGTATACCGAGAGGGGTATCTAAAATGGAGTAAACATAAGGAAGAAGATGAGACCTTGCATGCATGGTTTGTAAATTTACATAATAGAAACAAGTAGAACAAGTTAACAGAAATATCCATGCATGAAATAAGACTTGATATTAAATGGAGTAAAACTGAAACTGCTAGGTCTAGTATAATTCGAATTATGTACGAGGAAGGTATTTTGCATGCATGTGAACTTACTACTCAACATGACCACCACCGGTCATTAACAACCATAAAATTGTCAATTGTCAAAGTTGAATGACACCAACCTAATAATGTAGCAATTATTCGATGTGCTAAAAAGAATAAGTAACCTATTGTCTATAATTAGTTAAAGCATACGGTATTCATGATCATTTGTGATGTAGAATTTAACAACGATCAGTATACAAAATCAAACAGGTTATCTTTAATGGATATGTTTAGATAATAACATTTGCTACTTTGACTATAGAAGTACTACTGACTCAAGTATACGATAATAAGAATATTGACAATGTACGAAATATAACAATAATAATGTGGAGTTATAAATGATAAACCATTATAAATTTATGTAGAGCCATTGAAGAAGGAGTAGCTTGTGATTCCTTTGATTATTTTGGTTGCACTTGTTTCACTACCTCCTTCACTTCAAGGTGAGTTTTAGTGGCCCCTTTTACTTATGTTTTTTCTTGGGGGAGAATGATACTCAAATCTATTTTATGTTGTGTTTCAATCTCTTATCTTATTTGGACAAGTTGTGTGCTTATAATTATGCTAGGTGCATTAGTAGTGTTATCTGTGTGATCTCATGTCATGGATTCATTTCCACTTGACATATATCTGTGTGATCTTATGATGTGTGGTCTCATGTCATGATTGACATGGGAGTACTCATGTGTTAGCTCCAGCTGGTAGGCATGCATGTTGTACACTATATACTTTCGGAGATGAAGAATGTGAAGATTGGAGTATTGATCGGTTACGTTGTACTAATTGCCCTATGCCACTTAATTATTTGCACACTTGTCCCAAACATTTATGCATGACAAATTGGTTTATGTTTACTTTAAACCCACGAACTCACCAACATTATGTTGACATTTTCGAGTATCATTTTCAGGTGATCAATAGTGATTCATTGAAGGCGTTTGCATTTTATATAGTATTCTCATTTCAAAGACCGAGTTGACCTGGCCAAGACGTTTTCTAAAGACTTATAATTTAACAAGATTAAGACTATTGCTTTCATTATTTAGTATTGTAATAAATTCTTTATGTAATATTGTAACTCATTTCATAAATCAAATATGGTGTTGTTCTACTATCTTATGCGATGTTACATTTCGTTGCACCTCGTGTTTCCGCTCTTAGCGGGGTGTGACAACTGATGACACTTTTTATTGATGAACGATATTTTTTTTGTTACAAAACTGATGAATAACTTGACTAACTGATGAACACTGTTCATCAGTTAATATTGTTCATCAGTTAATATGGTTCATCACTAATGAACAATTTTTATTGATGAACGATATTTTTTTGTTTACAAAACTGATGAACAACCTGACTAACTGGTGGACATTGTTCATCAGTTAATATTGTTCATCAGTAATATGGTTTATCAGTTTTAATAAAATAATAATAATAATAATAAATATAAAAAAAACTCTTTTGAAACTTACATTAATAAAATGACTAAAGATGTGTTGTTGTACAAAAATTAGTGTATTTAACTCGATTTTAACATTAAAAATATAAGCTATACATTTTATCAAACACCTTGTGTGCAACAAATATGATTAAAACATCATCTTTAACGTGTGCTATTTTACTCATTTGACATTGGATTTGAGTGATTCAAAAACCTTAGGAAAGAGTAAACCAAAATCTATAATTTTTATGTTTTAAGTTTTTCACGATTCGAAATTTATGATGGTAGAAAATAGGTCCAAAAATGCCAAAAAAATCAAGAATATCAAGACCCATTTGATATGTAAAAAAAATGTTTGAAATATTCAACAAAATTTATATCAAATTAACGAGGATTAAAATTTAAAAATTATGGTGAAATAGGTTTTTCATAAAAGTTTATCGTTGGAGAGATAGGCGCGTTTGAAATTCGAGGTGGAAAAGCAAAAAGCGGGTCAAAAGACCATTATACCCTTGACGAAATTATTATATAATTTATGGTAGGGGACATGTGTCACTCCATGAATGACTTTCTACACTGTTTAAACTTGACTCACTTTGCAAAAGATCCACATTCTTGACTGTAATATATCAATGTTTAAAGACAAATTAAGTGGTTGTATAAGTATCTAAATATACTACGGAGTACTAGGCTGCCCACATTAATGGGTCACGGCCGAGTTAGTCGACCGAGTCCTATTGGGTCGCCTTACTGTGGGGATTGGGTCGCTGGATGTCGAGGGACGGAAAAAATCACAAAAGGGTCGAGCCTGCGACCGAAACAATTACCCACTCACTTTTACTTTTTGATCCATATTACCGTTGGTCCTTGTGTTAATAGCCGTTTGAGGAAAAAATAAAAATCTTTACCACTTTTCATCATATAAATACCCACTTTCAAACACACACTTTTAAACACGATTCAAACAACAAATCAAACACAAAAAAATGGCTTGTAATCTTCCCCACACTGTCAAACAAGTTCAAAACTATGTCAAAGAGCAAGTCGACATAGACGAAAAGGAACGACAAGATGCAATTGTCGAAGTTATTAAGAAGTTTGAGCTCGCAAAGGTACGCAAACAATGCCTGAGAACACGATACACAGAGTGCAAAGACATCTCTGGCGATAGAAAATTTGTGATCGACCAGTTTTTGCACAATGAATTTAGTTTTTGCACAATGAATTTTGCAAAGACGCTGCCGTTGTTGATACATTTTGGGGTTGTGTGCAGAAGACAGAGAACGAAAAATCCAACAAGATCCGTTGGAGTTTTGAGAAAATGTGGCAGCTGCTGATGCACCAAGAGTACAAGTGCAAGGTGCATCACAACAACAATAATTTGTGCAAGGTGCATCAAGTTCATCTTCACCAAAAGTTGTTGAGCAACAACAACAACAACCTCATCTGGATCACTTTCAGCTAAGTTTTGAGGAAAATATGCAAGCTGCTGATGATTGCTAGAACTCTGAGGATGAGCGGGAGCTGAGCAGGTTGGAAGCTCAGTTAGATGAAGAGACGTTTTCAAGCTTTGATCTTTACGACGACGGTTACGACTCCAACAACTCTCAAAACTGGGATCACCCGGATTACAATTGAAGTATTAATTATTAAGTTTGTAATTTAATTATTAAGTTTTAATTATCATGTAATATTTTCGATCGATTTACTATTTTAATTATTAATGAAATTAAAGTTTTATTAAGTTTGTAGTTTAAATTGTTAAAAAAAATCTAACTTGGTCGCCCTTACTGGGGCACCGAATCGCCTGCAGGTCGCTGGAGAGAGAAAGCTGACATGGCAGGGAAAAAGAGGGGGATTGGGCATCCTTACTGTGCCTAGCCTTAAAATAGGATTTTTGATCATGTTTTCAACTTTTTCCTTTTTTGTTAATCTTCTATTAGTTACTTGAATAAACTATTTGAGTTAGTGCAAAAAGTGTGAACGGGTTATTCCCTGCACAAATGAAAGAACACCGTTAGCCTTATCGTGGGGACGGACCCCACGATTAAGCTCCGGCGTGAGAGTAAGTACTCATGTTTGTCAGATAAGTATCTGTGTGTGCGGTGAGTGAGAAAGTCATACCTCGAGATGTGTACTATGGCTACCTTTTATAGGTGGTTGAAATGCTAGGGTTTGCCTAATATTTCGCTTACTGGCCGAGGTGGGTCCCTTGTTGTGCAAGGGTCCCAAGCTTAACCGATTTTTTGAGGATGTGGACCTTTATCCGGACCATGAGTTGGTCCATGAACGTACTTCGGGGGTGCCGTTCAATTTGGTTCGTGGATATCCTTATACCCCGCTCATGGCTTGGGAGCTTTGTGTGTTACTTGGGCTGGAGCCCAGTCTGTTTGTGGGTCGGAACCCGGTTTTGATTTATTGGACTAGAGCCCGATTCGTGTGTTGGGCCAGAGCCCATTCGTATAGTAGAGTCCAGGCCCATTAAGCCTACTATCCGTACTATACATCATCAAGTTCCCCCAGTCTAGTGCATTCATTGCTCGCGTGCTTTGGCAGCGTGCGGTGAATGTTTCTAGACTAATTTTGCTAGTTGCTCCGCTTCTTGGCTCAGGCCCTTTGTTGTGCGGATCTTGGGTTGTCTTAGCGGATAAGATTGTAGGGGATGTTGACCATTTTTTAATCGTTCAAGGGAGCAGATGTTCACTTTATTAGCCGTCATCCTTACCTTTTAGTATTCATCTTATCTATATTTTTTGTATTTATCTTCTACTTGTGTAGTATATCAACAAAACAAATTTATAAATTTATAAATTAAAGAAATAATAATTAAAATATTACCTAATAAGGAAATAATCTTTTTTAAAGTCCCCACTCAGGGTTTTGTTTTATTATATAAAACATTAGTGAGCTAACTTTTTTGTTACTTGAGGAAGAGCGGCAGTGAGATTGAGGATTAACCAAAAAAAAACTAAACTTGGCTGCTGTTTTCTTGCACACCAAATGTTTGAGGAAATGTCTTAAGTAAAAAATTAACTACAAAAAGGGCCTAATTGTCTTACGTTTTATGCAGACAAAGAAAAGGCTTCTACTGTGCAGATAGATCCAATCATCAACGACAAAAAGGGCTTATGTACTGGAGATTAGAAGGGTGTTCATACAATCCCGATATCTTTTTAAATGTCAGCTTTAGATGTTGTTTTTAAACACCATAGTATGTGCAATTGTATAATGCCATCACTTACCATCTGATGAAAATTAAGTATGCCGTTTGAATGCAGAACATGAGGCTAAGCTTAGAGTGATGTAGTTGAAGTTGAATTGATACCAACGGGATCATGGTAGGTCGGCAATTCACATTTTACAAGTATCAGGATACACGCAAACATGTTTCTGACTGCGAAGAGCATATGAATGTGCAATTACTTTAGAGTTACCAGGTACAAACGGGTACACTTGGATTATGTTAAAGGATCTAGTCATCTAACTAAAAACGAATTACTTTTAGAATGTTATTTGTTGTAACTCTCACTAAATCAAGATTATAATATGTATTCAACAGAGGATTAGTATGTTAAAACATGTTCGATGAAAACAGGTTGATCGAGATGAGGTTAATGCTTTAGCACAAATGATGACATGGAAAACAAAAATAGGAGGGAAACAAACCAAGCTTATCTATGGAAAAAGGGTACAAAGCAGCAGAGACGAAATTAGGCGACGGTTTCCCGACTGCCAAAAAAGTGCCTACAATTAAAACTATAAAAGTTGTTTCGGTTAAAACTTAAATTTGTAGCTAAAATGGCTAAAATTTTCTTATACTTGAAGCCTTTCAAAATATTTTTTCTGATAAACAAGTGGACACAAACTGTTCGGGAATCAAACCAACCGTACATGGTAAAAGCAGTTTTAAAATTATTGCCGTTATGATCCATTACCCGTCCCACCTAAATTACATGTTTAATAAGGGTGAGGAGAAACGTTGTAGGTTAAAAAAATACTATGAGTTTATCCGAGATAGAGATTTTAAGGAAAACACCTAATATGTTTGTAACTTAACCTTTATATCATCATGTTAACGGGTGTTTAGGTTACCTAATACTATCGGCTTATAGGCCTATTTGATTTTGGAAAACCATATAAGCTTGGTTTTTAAAGGTAACACGCAGTTCAAGGTGCTTGGGTAATGAGTCAAAACTGATTTAGGTGCGAACTGTGGAAAACTAGAAGGGGGGGGTTGAATAGTTTTTAGTCCGTTTTTATGTTTTATGAAAATAGTTTTAGTTTACAAAACTTTCGATTCTAGTTTATGTGAATTCAAGTCTAGCACAATATGAAAAATAATATATAAAGTAGCTAAGCAAGTATATAGTATGTAAATAATGAATGAAATAGTAGAGTTAGAAAGATGCAAACCACAACACAAGGATTTATAGTGGTTCGGCAACAAGGTCTCCTTCCTTGTTCCTACTCCACTCCCTTTTGGCGGAGAAAACCTTTACACACCACAACGTTGCTTATAGACTTAACGACACTAAGCTAGATGTCGATCACAACACACCACAAGCTTGAGCACAACACACCACGTCTTGAGCACACCACGACTTGAGCACACCACGACTTGAGCACACCACAACTTGAGCACACCACGACTTGATCTTCTTCTCACCACAACACTACTAATATGCACACTCTATGCTATACACAACTACTTACTAATACACAACTTCTACACACAAATACACACAACTTTTATATATACAAACACTACTAAGGTTGTAAGAGTAGGAGTGTTCTTCTTTTGCACTTTGGAAGAGAATGGATGATGAGGGATTAATCACTTGAAACAAGTGTTAGAAAATGTAATGATCAAAGGGATTTAGAAAGAGTTTGGAGAGGTTTAGATCTGAAATTTTTCGTGTAAAAGGTGAGGAAAAATACCAGGTTTGAGGTGGTATTTATAGGCAAAACATTCTGACAGATGAGCGTGGCCGGTGCACTTAATTAGTGGCCGGTGCACTTAATAATTAAGTGCACCGCCCTTATAATTAAGGTGACCGGCCATCTGATCCGACCTGAATGTTTTGTCTTTTGTGGGGAAAATTTATTTGGAGAAAAACTAACTAAGATTGGTTAAAAATTTGAATTCTAGTTGTTAGAATATTTAAAACACTTTTCTTTATTTCCAAAAATGTTTTTATTAAATATATAATTAGTTTTTATAATTAAATAAAATTTGATATATTTAATTAAATTCCCCTTTGATCATTAGACTTGCTAATCACTTGTTTATTCATACCTTAAGTGATTATGTCTGGATTAGGTGATATAAACTCATTTAATCACTTGTTTTCGTATTAACTTTACGTTTAATGTTTTTACGTTTTGTGATTATCAAAACAAAGAGATATTGAGAAATATAAATAGCGTTTTTATATCAACAATCTCCCCCTTTTTGATGATTACAAAACCTAAACTCATTAAGCCATAAGTTTATACGAAAACAAGTTTTTACGTATGAGTTTATATTACTTCTCCCCCTTTTTGTAAAAATCAAAAAGGTTATCCCGAGTGAAATGGAGCTCCCCCTTGATGTAAACTCCCCCTCGTTTTGAGGTCATGAGGTTGAATCGAGATACGCCTGGCCGGTTCTTTGCACAAAATATTCTAGTAGACACCAGCAACATGATATACCTAGCGTACGCCTCACGTACCTACTATACCGTGCCTAGCTAATCATCAATATTACTAGATATATATTAGGTATATACGTATATATATAATACTAGCCCCTATAATAATATACGCTAGCAAAGATAGCCACCGTATACTACCACGGCCGGACCGCACGGAACCGGCGTATATATATAATATATACTCAGTAGTATAATATATTAGATCATGCAAGAAATAAGACAAACATAATCATATTGATTTGAATAAAGGTTACAATAATGTAGCCGTTGAAAGGCTAGCTAAGCACATGCAAGATACTACAACAACAGTGCTAATAGATGAACCAAACAACCAAAAGACTCCTCCATGAGAGCTTCTCTCCAAAAGAGTTGTGAAATTAATTTATATAATTTAGCCAGCCATGCATGTCTAAACTTGTGGGAAGAGATGGTGAATAAGTGGAGATGGGAGATGGTGGAGGAGTATTTGTTGATGGGTGGTGGAGAGTAGTTGTTGTTGATGGTGGAGGGTGTGTTTTGTTTGGTTTAATTTGTTTGGCATGCAAATGTTCTCAAAGATGTGAGAAATCGAAGTTGAATCTCATCCCTAGCGTCCACACAAACCCCAAAGACTATGGTTCGACTTATGTTATGCGAACAAAGGCATGTGCTCCATGGGCTTCAAGCATAGCTCCATGGGACGGGTTGTAGGATTGGAGGATTGTTTGGTGATGGTGAGAAGTAGGCATCAACGTGGAGTGACCTGGTGACATATGTGAAGAGTAAATGATCAAGGGTTTCTTGGTGGTTTCGTTGGCTGGTGGTGATGGATTTCTTGGTGGACGGTGAAAAGGTGGTTGCTAATGTAGCTCATTCTATGGACGGATGTGGATCGGTAAGGATGATGTTGCAGGCTTTGCATGTGTAGAGGTGTGTTTTGGGATGGTGCAATTAGAGCACTCGTGGGGATAGAGATTGTGGTTGAGGAGAAGGAGGTAGTATTGTCCTCATGAGTGACGTCATGAACTAATTGTTTTGGAGGGTTTAGCACAAGTTTTTTTGTTCTTGCCAATTATGGTGAGTTTGAGGTTTTTGGGTGAGACAATGTTGTGGTTGAGTTTGATGAAAGGTTGGAGGTTTGAGGATGATGGATTTGAAGTAAACATGCATGGGACTTATAAAGATGAAAACATGTTTAGAAAGGGTATTAATTTGAACTAGAAAGGTTTTATTCCAAAATCAGTTTAGTTTGATAGGGAAATGGGAGCTTAGACCAGCAAAAAGAAGTCACAAGATGCAAAAGAAAACAGTGAAACGTACTGTAGAGGGGCCGGTGCACTTAATTCAGGGCCGGTACCCTTAAAATTAAGGTTACCGCCCTTATGATTTAAGTGCACCGCCCATCTGACGAAAAATTTTTGAAAATTTTTAGAAATTTTTCTGAAAAGTTGGTATTTTCTTGTTTGTGTTTGCAGCAAACTCTATTTTGGAATTTTACATTAGCTTTTGGTTCATTTGGTAGCATGCATGCAATTGTATATATATATATAAGTAGTTATATAATGAACAACTAAACAATTAAGCATGTAATCAAGTAAAATCATCATAATAAGAAGATTAACTAATAAACAACCAAAGTGTCATCAAACAAATAACAATCCAAAAAAAAAATTGTTCTAGTAGCACATAAATCCTACACCAAACAAATCTTCTACTAACGCTTCTTCCTCCCAAACATGTTCTTGAGCGTCTTGCCGATAGCTTTGAATCCTCCTTGCATCTCCTTATGCATGCTTCTTTGACGGTGAAGAATCTCCTTTTGAGTAGCGTGAAGGCTTTCGGTAGTAGGAGGAGGCGATGGAGATTGAGATTCGGGAAAGACGATGTCCTCTAGATTTTCCTCGTAGATGGTAAAGGGAGAGGTACTAGCTCGTGGAGCTCGTTCCTCGATCTCGTCATCGTCCTCTTGATTTGAGGATGAGCCGTGATAGCTATGACGACGAGACGTCCCTTTATCACTACGGGTTCGTCTAGTGGGTTTGAGAGTGAGAGGACGAAGGACGGGATAGATGGCCTCGTATACACTTTCGTCAAGATCTTGATATTTTTCAATCAAGTAACGATATAAACGAGTGAGAAACATGCCATACGGAAGATTTGCTTTTGGTGTCCTCCTCACACACTCAATTCTTTTAATGAAGAAATAAGCCAAATTGTATTGGTGCTCGACACTAATACAATATAACATGTGCGCAAGGCACGCCGGGAGATGGTCCCGGCGGCCTCCGGTACCGAACGCATTCTCGCGAATGAGTTCTTCCCAGCGCCGCATGGCTTGGTTTAATTCTACTAAAAGAATTTGGTTTGCAAGGATTGGCACGTTGCGAGATTTGATTTTTCGGGTGGTGGTTTCACGCTCCAACCCGAGGACTTGACGAATATCGTCAGGAGTAGGAAGTTCAGAAACGTAAGGACCTTCAGTCGGTCGACACCGTTCAAGGGAATTAAGATCCCATTCATTGGTGAAGACGGCTTGGCCCCGAAAAGGAATGCCAAGAATTTTGGCGAAGTTTTCGAGAGAGAGTGTGATGAAGCGATGTTGGATCATAAAGGAGATGAGGAGAGTGCCATCATTATCGGTTTGCACCGTAACTTGGCTATAGAAATCGGCAATGAATCAAGGATGAATGGGTTCGTTTATTTCAAAAAGGCAATTGAAGTTGATGGAAGAGAATAAAGGTGTGATGAAATCGGATTGAGCATAAGCTCCATCTACTACTCGCCCCTCGTGGATATTTCTATCCTCGATTTGCTTGTAGTAATGGGCTATTGCGGAAGAAGTAGTGGGAAGTTGAGAAACTTTGGGCATGTATTTACGAGTAAGAGCAAGATCATCTCCTCTAGGCATTTTTACCTATACATGATAACAACATACAAAAATTACTACAAACAAAAATAAGAATAATATGTATGCATTATTTTTGACATATGTAGGAACATAAACCAACTTCGACTCTAAGACCTTAATCCTAAGAAGTTGTTTACTATGTTCCACATTTTTATTTTTAACTCGTTCTAGATATATTTTATGATGCTAAATGAGTAGTTATGGACTAATCCAAAAATCCCTTTTAACATCTTAAAATATATATATATCGCGAAATTGAGCTAAATATACATTGCTTGTATACCTAGCCATTTCTTGCGAGTTTCTTATGCATGACTTGTTTGTAAAAGTTGGTTTATATTTTGTTGTGACAAACTCATTTTTCTAACTAAACCAAACGCTTCCTTATCTAGACACCATATTACTAATTTATCAATATACATATGAATTATGTATCTTGATAACTCCTAGTTTCACGTTTAATGTTTCTAGACTTGACCATATTGAATAAATATTGTAACTAGTTTATTTTGATGTCATTTGGACTTAATCCAAACGCCCCCTTGTCGTATACAAAATAATTTTGACCAAAAAGGAAAAATATTTTTAAATGTTACAAGAGTTGTGAAAACATAATGTGATTAGTTTTATTAAGTTTTTATACCTTTAATCAACAATGTTTTTAAGAAAATTTTGAAAATGGGTTCTTTGAAATTTCTCAAAAATTTTCGACAAGGAGGTTAGTGATTATTAGTTTTAGGTGTAAATTATGTATCCTAATCCTAAGGGAAGCATTTAGTTATGTTATTCCTAATCCTAATTCAAAAGAAAAGCAAGCTTGAAAAATTATGAATAACATGCATAATCATGAATGTGACTCAATTAGATGAAATTAGACCAAATGTGTTATGAAAAACTTACAAAATAAGTTGTTAATCAAGTTGGTAAAGAAAGCCCTTTGCGAAATGATCTTGAATTGATGATTTGGAAGTTGATTTTTGAGTGGTTTTGGGTTTTGGTTCGTATGCAGCAGCAGCAAGGAGAAGGGGGAAGAACAAATGGGGTGTTTGGCAAAAGAAAAAGAAGGAAAAACGTTTTTGGAAGTATCAGATGGCCGGTCACCTTAAACATTAAGGTGACCGCCCTTTTTAGTAGGCCGGTACCCTTAATTTTAAGGGTACCGCCCTTCCCAAACTTGTTTTTGACGATTTTTGTGGCATTGTTTCTCAAAAGAAATGATCAAGAAAGTATATATAATTATATTAGATTTATATTTAATCGAAAATACGTTGAAAGGTTTACGCACGAGTGGAATTACTTGACACTTTCATTTGGCATTTCGTCAAATGAAAATACTTGATAACTTTGGATAAA
>LBNU01026788.1:12892-32532 GCA_014162995.1 Artemisia annua | reverse complement strand
ATATATATATATATATATATATATATTAGTATATAATATGGGTTTATTAGACGAGAAGTTAAGAGAGAGATATGCGCGAAGGGGGGTGCCGGGAGCTTGTATCATTCATAGATTTTTCGACTCACTTCTCTACATCAACATGAGTCTAGTTGAACTTGGAAATTCAACAAAGGCCAAAAGGGGAAAAGAAAAGGTTCGTAAACGAACAATTTCTAGTTCTAGAAAATCAACAAATGAGTTTTCTAGGTTATAAAATCCTATATTTATACCTAGGTTTATATATATATATATATATATATATATATATATATATATATATATATATATATATATATATATATATATATATATATATATATATATATATATATATATATATATGTATATGTATATGTATATGTATAGAGTAAGTATATATATATATGTATATATTTATATATATATAGGAACTAGAAAATATTATAAGCTAAGCAAGAATAAACGCAACTAATCTACATTAAACTAATCATGCAAACTAGATGAGAAGGTAAAAGGAAATGTGCACCTTGTAGTCTTCAAAGAGCTATTCTTCAATGTCTTCAACGAATCAAATGTTCTTGATGGAACGAGAGATTAATCCAAGCTTGTGCGAAAGAACATCTACGTTGGTCCCCATTTTCTCATTTGGCCGAAGTTGTTTGGCCTGTACATGTTGTGGAATTGGCTTGGATGTATGTATGGTGGAAGTATTCCCCAAGGGTTGAAGTTCCACATTTGATGATTGTTTTGATAGTTTCTTTTATTTTGATTTATTTTAGATTGTGGAGTTTTAGGTCTAGTATGAGGACTAGTTGGTTTTCTAGTTGGAGTTTTGGATTTTATTTTTGGTTTGAAAGGTTCGGCATTAGGTTTTAATGATGATTTGTAAAATGTTTTGACTTCATCATCACTTGCTATGGGTATTAGTTTATCTTTTAAGAGTATAAATCTAGGTTGTGTTTTACTAGTTTTATTTTCAAACTCAACGTTTTTATCTTTACTAGTTTCATTTTTAAACTTAACGTTCTTAGCTTTACTAGTTTCATTTTCAAACTCAACGTTTTTAGCTTTACTAGTTTCATTTTCAATTTTAACAATTTTAGTATTACTAGTAGATGCTTCATTTGAATTATATCCTAAGCCGGTTTTATCTCCATATAATCTTTGTGCACAAATTATTTTCCTAAGTGATGTACTAATACTTTCAAGTTTCTCTATTCTAATAATTTCATCTTTTAGTTGTTGATTTTCGTTTTTAACGTCTAAGCAATTTTTACACTCAAGACTCTCTTTTCCTTTTTCTAAATTACTTAATTTATTTTTAAGTTTTAATATTTCATCTTTTAGTTGATTATTGGTTTGTTTTAAGAGTTTATTTTTAGTTATTACCTTATGTCCTATTTTGCATAATTTCTTATATTCATTTTCTAGTTCATTTTCATTTAGCGATAGGCTTTCATCACTATAGTATTCGGTTTCGGAACTTACCTCGTTTGATGTTCCCGCCATGAGACAATTCTCCTCTTTGGTTGCCTCTTTTTCTTCATTGTCACTATCACTCCATGCTCCTCCTATAAACGCCTTATAGTTTTGACTTCTTGACATCTTTGGACATTCTCCAATGAGATGGTTTGGATCTCCGCACTTGTAGCATTTTCTATCACCCTTGCCATTCTTTTCTTCTTTGTTTCTTTGAAGAGTTTTTCTATCGTCATATGGTTGTCTAACGAATCTTCCCCTTCTTTTAAAGAATCTCTTGAAATCTCTTACGGCCATGGCATACTCTTCGTCATCACTTTCGGAGGTCGTGCATTCGTCATCGCTNGGTTTGGATCTCCGCACTTGTAGCATTTTCTATCACCCTTGCCATTCTTTTCTTCTTTGTTTCTTTGAAGAGTTTTTCTATCGTCATATGGTTGTCTAACGAATCTTCCCCTTCTTTTAAAGAATCTCTTGAAATCTCTTACGGCCATGGCATACTCTTCGTCATCACTTTCGGAGGTCGTGCATTCGTCATCGCTAGCATCCTTCTTGGCCTTCAATGCGATCGAATTGCTAGACTCCTTTCTTCCTTTCACCATTTCGGAATCATTTTTGATTATTACTTCATACACCTTCAAGTTTCCAATTAATTCGTCTAGTTGTAGAGTTGACAAATTCTTGGATTCCTCAATAGTCGTAACCTTCGCGCGCCACTTCGGATGTAACGCCCTAAGAAATTTCCTTACAAAATTCTTGCTAGAAAAATTCTCATCAAGTGCTTTTAAACTTGTGATGATGGTGTTAAATCTAGCAAAAGCATTATCAATAGATTCCTCTTCCGGAATCGTAAATTGTTCATATTGTTGTACAAGTAGATCTATTTTATTATCTTTGACTTGACTATTACCTTGGTGAGTGATTATTAAAGAGTTCCAAATTTCTTTGGCGGTATTGCACATAAAAATTCTTTCATATTCTTTGCGCGGCAACACATTATAAATTACCATTTTAGCTTCGTTATTTTTAGAAAGTTTCTTTTTCAACTCATCATTTTGTTTTTCAAAAGGTATGATTTCATCTCTTTTAGTTTCTAAATTTTGTTGTATAGGTAGAAAATCACCATTAGTAATAACATGCCAAAGATCTAGATCTTTTGACTTCACATAAGTTTCGAATCGATTTTTCCAATATAAGAATCCATCACTTTCAAATAGTGGTGGCCTTTGCATGGATTGTCCTTCTAAATATTTTCCCCCTTCCATAGATCGGTTCAAGTTTTAAAATACAATATATTTTAAAAATCTAATTTAACCTGGCTCTGATACCAATTGTGGAAAACTAGAAGGGGGGGGGTTGAATAGTTTTTAGTCCGTTTTTATGTTTTATGAAAATAGTTTTAGTTTACAAAACTTTCGATTCTAGTTTATGTGAATTCAAGTATAGCACAATATGAACAATAATATATAAACTAGCTAAGCAAGTATATAGTATGTAAATAATGAATGAAAGAGTAGAGTTAGAAAGATGCAAACCACAACACAAGGATTTATAGTGGTTCGGCAACAAGGTCTCCTTCCTTGTTCCTACTCCACTCCCCGAGTAGCGTTCTCAAGAGTTTTCTTCACTATGTTAACAAGCTCCCTTTTGGCGGAGAAAACCTTTACACACCACAACGTTGCTTATAGACTTAACGACACTAAGCTAGATGTCGATCACAACACACCACAAGCTTGAGCACAACACACCACGTCTTGAGCACACCACGACTTGAGCACACCACGACTTGATCTTCTTCTCACCACAACACTACTAATATGCACACTCTATGTTATACACAACTACTTACTAATACACAACTTCTACACACAAATACACACAACTTTTATATATACAAACACTACTAAGGTTGTAAGAGTAGGAGTGTTCTTCTTTTGCACTTTGGAAGAGAATGGATGATGAGGGATTAATCACTTGAAACAAGTGTTAGAAAATGTAATGATCAAAGGGATTTAGAAAGAGTTTGGAGAGGTTTAGATCTGAAATTTTTCGTGCAAAAGGTGAGAAAAAATACCAGGTTTGAGGTGGTATTTATAGGCAAAACATTCTGACAGAGGAGCGTGGCCGGTGCACTTAATTAGTGGCCGATGCACTTAATAATTAAGTGCACCGCCCTTATAATTAAGGTGACCGGCCATCTGATCCGACCTGAATGTTTTGTCTTTTGTGGGGAAAATTTATTTGGAGAAAAACTAACTAAGATTGGTTAAAAATTTGAATTCTAGTTGTTAGAATATTTAAAACACTTTTCTTTATTTCCAAAAATGCTTTTATTAAATATATAATTAGTTTTTATAATTAAATAAAATTTGATATATTTAATTAAATTCCCCTTTGATCATTAGACTTGCTAATCACTTGTTTATTCATACCTTAAGTGATTATGTTTGGATTAGGTGATATAAACTCATTTAATCACTTGTTTTCGTATTAACTTTACGTTTAATGTTTTTACGTTTTGTGATTATCAAAACAAAGAGATATTGAGAAATATAAATAGCGTTTTTATATCAACACGAACATGTCAGTTTATGTGACCCAAAACACTTTTAGACCAAAATTTATTTGACCAATGCAAAGATTGTAGGAATCCTTATAACAAAACTTCTGCATATGCAAAAATATGAACATTTATGAAGTTAGTCCAACTATTCAACGAGCTTGGTGACTAATCATGTTGCATATTTTGAAAAGTCATTGCCTATTTGAAAGAGGTTAGTTTACATAACTCACAAATTATGATATGGAATCAAAGGCATAATGATAACAAACGGATTAGATGTCTTATTAAATGTGTTGTCTCACTTGAAGGTTCGTAGACGAGTTGTAACATCTAATTTTGGACTAACATATATACTTGGGCATTAGGCTTTTTTCTGCATCTTGTACAGCTATGGAAAGCTTTACACTTGGGTCACGTTTTCTCTTTAAACAAATAAGTGAACCAGCAATATTTTCCATAGGTTTTCTTCACACAAAAACAGAAATTCTTGATTCATAACTAACATTGATATATAAACCAGTAATAAAACCAACTTTTGTATTAACTTGCTATTACATAGTACATGACCATTTAAAGGGATTTTTCTTGCCTAGTAGGAGCGCACTTGGCCTCCCATTATTGGTTAGAATATTGAGTATGCATGCTAGCTCTACAATTTCATTTTTAATTTACTTATCTACCTACGTTGTGACTTAAAATGTGATTTAAATGGCATTTTTTTTGTTGCCAAAACAAACGCCAGTTGATTGTGTTATATTTATGGTAAAAAAATGTGTTGTGTGCATGGGTAATGTCTTTTTAGTGATGAGTAAATGCGATATTGAAGACGAATGCGAATGGAATGGATTGAGGCTGAAATATACCTTGCTTTTCGTTTTGTAGGATTTCCATTGTGTTATATTTATGGTAAAAAAATGTGTTGTTATATAGTTTGTTTCTTACTTTCATATATCTTTTATGTGAATAAATGCAGGCAGAGGGATGTGGTCAGAATATTACCACAGAAGACAAAACTGCTTCGGTGATTGCCATTGTTGCTTATCGAGATTCGGTGCACCAGTCGTATATCTAAGAATATTACCGGGCAGTGTATTCGTAGGACTTGCTTAAACGTTTTTAATGTGGTACATCTGTTAGGTTTAGGTTCAATAGTTTTTAATGTGTACAAATTACTAATGTTTATAATAAATCAACTTTTGGGTGACCGACCGGGAAGTACTTACTTGGGAACCACAAGCTCTAATGATATCAGGCGAATCGGGAATAGGAGTGGGGTTATCCCCTAAGGAGAGGCTCGCGGTTGGTATCTCTGCCCGAGGATGCGACACTAACTTGAGCCAACAACTAACATCTAACAACTAACCCGCCGTTCAAAAAAAATAATAGATCAACTTTTGACATAAATCATTTGTTTCATACAAACGGGCTACACATCATCTCTTAATCATAGCGCCCCGCAGCAACGCGCGGGTTACCCAGCTTGTTAGATAGAAGAACAAAAATGGGTGACCAGTACAACAGCTTGTTTGCTTCTTTTTTTAACGATAGAATGTGGACTTTTGTGGTTGGGGGTGCTTCGGTTTAAATGTGAATGAATTATTTATTGGTTTTATTGTGTGTATGGAAAATCTAATATCTTTTTTCTAATAAAACAAAACCCCTATTGGGAAATTTTCATTTCAAAAAAATCAATTCATACCTTATTTGGTAAAAGTTGAATTAATTTTAATTTTTAGAAAAAAATATTTAAAGAAGAAAAAAGGCTAAATATTTCCCTAATTGGCCAAACGCTATAAAAAATCGTTTTGATATAAAAGATTGGTATAAAAATATACGTGTCAAAAATATAAAAAAATAAAACTTAAAGAAAGCGGAGTGATCTACAAAAGCATAGGGATGAAAACTAAAACTTTTACAAACAAACCTGAGTTCTTCTCACCTTCAATTTTCATTCGAAAGACACACCCACACAAAGAAACCCGAACGACGACTAAAAACTGGCGACACCAAAAAATAAATAAAACAACCAGAAACTGACATTCAATCTTATTAATCAAAGGTATGTTTTTTCGGTTAATGGATTAAAGGTATATTAATTTAGTACTTATTAATTTATCTACTAATCTAGGGCTTTTGTTTTTTGAGTAATTAAGTTATGGGTTTGTGTTATTGTGTCTATTTTGTTTGTTTGTTAGATCACTGAACATATATTAACTAAACTAGATACATATATACATACATACATGCTTATGAATCTGATTTTATCTATGTATGATATTGGAGTGTTAGTTGTGTACTTGTGTGTGTACACACTTTAATTTTGCTGATATTGTTTAAACTTGATGTGTGTTTGGCAATGGGTTTTCCTAGAGAATTCTTTCCTACTTTGTTTGCAATACCTTGAATGGCTGGCTAATAATCACACTAGCGAGAGTTGCTTGATGATTCTAAGTGAAGGGTGCCTCAATGTAAATTTAGAAAAAACCTTACTTATGCCATGTAATAAATAGTAAATACGGTTAGTTAACTGTTTGTTTTTTTGTGTGCACATTAAGCTCATATATATGTTTTGACAGGCTGGTAGTAGAATGGGAGGATCACATAAGAATAGGTCCTTGAGCTATGTAACAGATGAGGACATTTTGTATGCAATGAAGGCTATCGTTACACAAACAGAAAATTGCAGAAGGTATAATATAATAAATTGTATTATATATTCATGTGGCATCGAGATATGCTACAGAAGAATACTATGTAAAGAAGTTTGAGCCTTACCATAAGTTGCTAGAGTAGGCATTTGAAAGATTTTGTGGGTGATATCCTAAGACTTTTGAATTTGTATTGCTTATGAGTTGATTACTTAATCTAATAAAATTTGGATAAAAATTAATTTTTACTTAAATTTGTATTGCTTATGACCTGATTACTTAAGACTTTTGAATTTTGTTGGTGGCAGAGAGATGGTCAATTATTTTATGGGATCGATAGTGATATTGACCAAGTAAAGAGGAAATCAAAGACGACATTACTTGAAGTAATTGAGAATTATAACCTGAATATGTGATCATGCAAAACCAAAACATCTTCTTTTGTGATATTCGCCCTTCTTGGAACGTCTAATCTCAGTCTATCTAGAAATCGTGACCTGTTGGTAAGACATCTGTGTTCGCATAGCTTTCATATGAAATTAGACATATATTTAATATGGAAGACATATTTTATCGTTCTTGCATTCCCAAGCTTTGAAATTAGTTTTATTTTACATTGAATGCTTCATATTTATAATTGTTTTGGTAGGGGCTTTTTGGGGAGCTGTTAGCTTTTTGTTACAGAAACAATCTCCTCTAAAAACCCAAAACACTTTCTATCCAGAGACTGTTTTTAATCCGTTACACGACCAGCCTATCTTGCCTCTGTTTACTATAAAAAGCTTTCATCTTGCTGTTAATGATTAAAAGTAACTCTATGATACTTTTTTGGTATTTAAGGAATTATAGGTGGCAGCTTAAATCCGTTTACGCATAAATGGGTATGGTTTTTGTTTTATCTCAAACGGGCTAAATAAAAGTATTGGGTTAGCAGACCTATGTTTAGCCAAACAACCCACATGAGGTTTTATAACAACACTTTTTATCCCCGTAACTGCTAAAGATCAATTGCAGGAATCCAAGGATGATGAGGAATTTGAGCTGCCTCGTGAGACCACGGGTCGTGCGATGGCCACAAGCCAAAAGGTGTTGTATAACAACAAAGTATCATGTGACCAGATACTTTATGCAACACTGTTTCATCTTTGCTTCATGCACCTTTATCAAAAAATTTAAGAAGGACCAGTATTTGATGCTAAACCATTTTTAGCTGTCTATTAGGTTCACATTTATATGCACTTGAATTCTATTTGATTGAATTTCGTGATTTTTTTTTTCTATTTATTTAAAACTTACATCAGTGTTTCTTTGTACAATTATTGCCTATATTATTATGATCTAGACTTCTTAACATAGTTTTTTGTCTATCACAGTGGTTTTGAGCTTGAGTCGGCAAGGCTACTAGGCTTAGGCAGTGTCCACTTTGGGGATATAAAGCGTGAGCTCTCTGGTATGAAAATTTTCGTACTTTTTTCCTACATTGAAATATATTGAATGCAAATACATGTGATTCCTTATTTTGCATTCAAATTACTAGAGGGGGCATGATGAATGAGTTGGGCTGGTTGGGCAATATATCAAAACGGGGCACGATCGGGTGGTTATTCAATGGGCCATATTGGATTGGTTCGTAAACATCAAAAATTTAGTTTGTACCAATTTAGTGTCTTTTTAATGGGTTAGTACTATGAATGTGGGTTTAAACAGTTTGTATTATTACAGTAGACAGGGCAGGATGGGTGATTAGGGATGAATTAAGTATGGGTCAAAAAGGGTCCAAATCGAAATAGGTCATGTTTTAACACGGGTTGAAATACGAAATTATTATTGGTAGAAAAAGCTTACGAACCATGAAAATGTATATGATATACCTGAAAAATGATGTTTTTTTTACAGTCTGAACCATCAAATGAAGTTGCTCCTACGAGGAACTTTTAATCCGATGGCACAATCATTGGTGATGCCTCAACTTTACAAGCATCTGCCCAAGCAGCTTGAAATGCTTGTGATATACAACATTGGATCATGAGCACCTTGGTTAGTACAAAGTAACATATCTTCATTTCTATGCTATTTGATTTATATTAAAGTTTTGGAACATAATTTCACTATATAGAAAGATATGTAACTTGAAAAGATGACTGATACCTATCAGTCAAGTTTTAGTTTTATTTGAGAGAATAATCTATTGGTCAGAAAAAAACCTTTCGACTTTGTTGTCCTTCAAATGACATAGGTAAAAGAAAAATACGTTCAAGCTGAACTCACAGAGGTTCCTGATGCCATTGTTTCTCATGAAGCGCTAATACCAGTGACCCTAAAAGAAAATTGTAGTGTCATCAAGAGTTCTATCGGAGGCATATATTTATAATTAGGCCTAAGATTATGTAAGAAGGTAAAAGGATGGTTGGCAATGTTTATGTTTATCTACGAAAACAGTTTATGAACTTATATAGTTTTTGGATTTGTTTTTCAGCTTATTCAAAATAGGCTTAATAAGCTCATCACAAAAAATGCTTATAGGCTTTACTATATTAAGCAGTTTGAAATAACAAAGCCAAACATCTAATAAAGTAGAGGAACTCCAGGAAGAGGAGAGAGTGGCAAATGAAAACGTAAGCTACGATTGCTCTTATTTTATGTGCTAGAAAAACTATTTAAACCATGAAATAAGAGATTATGGTCGATAGTATGAGGCTATAGTTTCTCTTTCATTAACTGTTCATTTAAATCTTTTATTACTTTCCTGTGGCGCAGGTTGAAGGGCTAATGATGGATATTGCTGCAGCTTCACCCGTTCTGTCCGTTTGGCTAAGGAAAAATTGCACAAAGAAACAAACATGAATATGTCAGGTTAGTTACATATCATGCTTATAGGCGAGTTGGAATCCACGTACTAATGAATGGATAGATTAACAGTTCGAATGGGCCAAGAACATAATTTACCTAAAAGTGGTATGTGGATCTTATGGGTTGAAAGTCGCCCAGAAGTTTGTTTCGGCACGACCTGTTTTGACCCACACTAAAAAATGACCGCTTTCATCTTTAACCCACTTTGATCAGTAACCTAACTAGCCCAATATTTCACCTCTTTATTACCATGTAATACTTGAATTCTTTTTGTTTTGATGCTAATGCATTTTCATAAATAACGTAAAAAGGTTGAGGTTCAGTAGGTTTTTGATTCATTATGTGAGCCTTCAAACTGGGAAGAAACTTTTCCCTTCGGATACACCTATTGTGGCAATAGGTACTGAGCAATCACCAACATGAGTGGCAAAACTATAGCATGAATCAATCAATAATGTAATGACATGGATTGTAATATCAGCAATAACTATAAAGTTACCAAATAACTTCAACTTTGTAAGGTTTTATGTTGGTGAATTTGTCGAATATAATAAATATTACATTTATTTGCATATAGCTTTAAGTAATTTTGACATCCTATCTCACTTCATGCTTACATGTTATTTTCATAATATATCACTTGTCTCTTTTCTTGACACGGTGATCAAGGATTACATACAATGTCATTAAGAAGGATTATCATGGCTACATTGGATCTTATAATATAGTCAAACCACATGGAAGTAATTACCTATCTTATGTATCAATTAGATTTACCCTATAAGTAACTTTTACTCATTTCTAATCCTTGTGTACAACCTTATAACTATTTTTAATTGAAAGAAAATTATTAACTTGATGCAAATTACCATGACATATTTTAGGTAAAGGAATTAAAAGAGAAGGGTCGAGACGGTTCAAAAGAAGAAATGAAGCTGTATTACCTCTATGCAAAGATCAAACTCCTTATGAGGGTGTTTGGAATTGCATTTTGAGGTAAATTATTCTCGTGTTCATGAAAAGATAAATCAAAGTATCAAACAATAGTGTGTTCCAAAATTTTCAAATAAATGATTATGTGCAGCTTTTACAAATTATCTCACATAAGCAAAATAATTTTTGAAAATGCAATCCCAAACACTTGTATGTTTTTTATTGATCAGCAATATGTAGTTATAATATTTTTATTGCAATTTCAAATTTCCAACGGATAAACATTGATAATTTTTGTGGCTAAAATTAATAATAGACCTCGTGCGCGCATGGGACTTTGACATAAATTGCACTAACGAGGTTTCGACATAAGTCGATTTCTAACATGACATTTGTTCTTGCATAATCATTAGCGAAAAATGCACAATAAAGATATGAAAACATCATCAAGCCAATGAATTGGACAAAACCAAAAGGATTTAAACATCATCTCCAAAAGTGGTAAGGTTTATCTATATTTTAAAACTTGATTAGTGATGTTTTAGGTAGTGTTTGGGGTCAACACTAAAGGGGTAAACAACTGTTTTTTGCCTAAAATGAAAATGGGCCGAAACAGATTAAGTGGGTGTGTTAGCATTAAATAGTCTATTTAATTTTCAAAACTACTGATGATATTTACTTTCAGGAACTTGAAACGTTGATAGGCGTTTGTGCAACGTTATTTGATCGAAGAATAGCAAAGTTAGTATCGAAAAAGATCTGAATAAAAAATTAGAACTCAAAAAAGGTGTAGAAACTATAGCTGATTGAATTAGTATAAATCAAATGGAATTATGTACGAAACTAATCTATAGCATTCATTCTATTCTTGATCAGATAAAGGGCTTTAATCCTTTAACGGTTCAAGTCTTAGCAAGACTATGTAAATGGCAGGGTGCTCTTTACGCGATACCTTTTAGTAGCTTTTATGTGTTTGTTCTTTTGATAGTCCCTAGAAAAGTAACACTATTTCATCTATCAGTTTAATATAAACGGATCATATTGGTGTGGTGTAGTAAGGTAATAAAAAATAACTATTTCAAGTCGGCCAAAACTTGAAAGTACGTAACTATCTTATAGCTTTTACCCTCTATGAAAATACCATATATGAATTTTTACAACGTACATCAAACAAAATTAAGAAACATTAAAAAAACAAAAGCTATTTGTTTTTTATAATAAACAAAAATACGTTATTAAAATTTTTAGAAAAAGCCTCGCGCGTGCGCGGGTATTATAACTAGTTTTTTTTAATAAAACAAAACCACTGTTCAAAAAAAAATTTCAAAATAATTAATTCATATCTTATTGAGTAATGAGAACAGTTCAATACGAAACAACATTTATCTAAAGAACAAATAACAAGATCTCAACCATCCATCCTTCTTCCATCTAATGGTTAAATCATTAAAATGAACAAATATACTTAGGGGCATTTTAGTCATTCAAATACTTTCTACCTAACCCGAAAAACACATACTGTATACAGTCACACACATTCAACGGATCATACTGATACTTATTCCCTTTATTAAAACTTTTGTTTCTGTTAAACCGTCTTATAAACGTCTTCCATTTTGGACCGGCGACTATCTCTGACCATTTTTTACTTGGATCTTCAGTATAACAATTTTGAATTGTCCAGCATGATTTGATGTAAACTCTACTCTTACCAGATTTTCTCAAACAAAGAAAGAAATCACAAAGTTTCTGAATATTAAAATTTTCAAGCTTGCCTCATGATTCAAACCCTCTTAGTGATCTGAACCTGCCCGGAGCGAGCCCCCCATAGAGGCAAGTGAAGTTGGTTTTTGCTGGCATAGACGAAAACTAAAGTTTATTTATTATTATTTTTTTTTATATATTTTTTTTTTTGGGTACCAATAGCTACAAGTGAAGTTGGTTTTTGCCGGTATAGACGAAAACTAAAGTTTTTGTTTTTTTGGTACCAATAGCTATACAGTCAGCCGGTATATGCATATGGGGAAAGATGGTTGAAAAGTTCCCGGACAGCGGATTTCTGAAGAGATACTATGAGTTAAAACTGCCATTCTTGCCAGATTTTGAGTTGAATCTATTCTGGCTATGTTTCAGAACATCCTATGTTGTGTATTAACAACAGGAGTCGTGATGGTGTTTCCATACTTCAGCGAAATATTGGGTCTTTAGGGGCTTCAAATTTATGGCCATTGGATTTGGCGATATATTTACCAGTGGAAATGTACATAGTGCAAAGAAGGGTGGAAGCTTGGAGCCGAAAATGGGTGCTTCTGCAAATTTTCAGCGGTGTTTTAATGGTGATTTCCACATTGGCTCTAATTGGATCACTTTCGGGACTCAATAGAAGCGAAGATAAGATAATAGATATGCAAAATAGTTATTTAATGGTAACAAATGTAAATAAGCACGGCTTATTTTATATCCCACATGCCATTAAGAAAATTGACATCTTCTAGTAATAGAGAATAACTACAGTTCCTATTGGACTATTCTTTCAGATTTACTTGCTTGTAGTTCTTCTATTTGTTCCTTGCAATATAAATTAAGCAAAATACGATGATGAAGCCGATGTATCTGCCAACACCTGTAAAATTTTCAACCAGGAGTTAAAAAAAATTTTACTGATGAATTCTAGTGGTTTTACCATTATTAACCCTATTTTCAATAACTGTAAAGTTACCTCAAGCTGTTCTTCTGTAAATGAATCTTTCTGAACGCTCCAAGTATCAGCATGGGTACGACAGAACTCTGCAACTGCTTTTGTAACAGTGGACTTCACAGGTGACGGTTCACCAACAAAACGGGCCAATAGGGTGGCGTGCTCAGGCAACCAACTAAAACAAAAACAAATGAAAAATAAACATTTAGAGTAACCCTTTCCGATTTGGAGTAGAAAAAATAGTCTGCAATAAGAAGGTACCTTGGCATATCATAAGGAACCGACAACACGCAAGCAGCCAGTGCAAGAACACGGCCATGTATAGAAGCAATTGAAGGACCACCAGTTGCGTTTCTGCAGTTTACAAACAATTAGAATACAGGAGAAGAAATGTATATAACATAATAAAGCTTCTTCACGAGCAAAACAATAAATGAACTGTAAATTATAATACAAAAAGTATAATTATAAATGAATCACAAAATTTAAATTCCTAAAACGGGTCGCCAAACACCATAATTACCAAATTGACCGGTTAAAACAGTTTTAAATTACCTAAACAGATTAAGAAAGGTAATTACCAAAACAGACAAGTATATTACTAGTGTAAATAAATATAAAAATAGATGAGACCAACCTTTGTTCCTTCTCTTTTGAAGCTTCATCGCCTCGCTGTAAGCTCGTTCACGGAAGTCTTTTGACAATTCTCCATCTTCACCCTTCATTAGGCCAGCTAAAACCGCGGCTGCATGCTCCCTCACCTGTAGCACAGCTCACAAAGACACAAACTTCAGTACTGTTTATTTATGATAATATCATTAGTTAACTGATACAAAAAGTAAGAAGAGAATAAAACTTGCCTCTACTTGGTTATCTGTAAGTAGCTTCTCAACCGTCTTCCAGATTTTCTGTTTCTCATCGTTTGAGAGGATGAAAGTATGCCTGCCAGCACAGCAATATTAAAGATATTTCCATGGATAAACGATCACAAAATTGTTATTGTTAACGTGCAAATACGCATACCTATACATAAAGCTGCGAAGAAAAGTCAAAGTTGCGGACCGCGTTCGCCAGTTAGGATCATCTGCTGAAAGTAAAAGAATTGATACTGCCTTTCGTAGATGAGTGTCTGGGAATATTCTCCATTTTAATAGCTCAAAAGCTGCCTTGGCCAGTATTGACAAATCTTTATTTGATGTTTCCTGCATTATAACAATAAGAATAATCAAATTAGATACCTTTGCAAAAAAAAAAAAAATTAAAAAATCATAAATATGAGATGATGGTTTATCTTAATATTAAATATATAAAAAATTTACACACCTGTAATGAGATCACAGGGTAAAGAAACCCAACAAGAACATCCACCAAGAATGCCGATCTCCCGGATTTCATTAGAGAGATAACAAAATGGAACAACTACACATAAAAGAATGCATATTTTAATAGGTTTAAAGAAAGGACTAATAACAGTAAAAACATAGGAACTTTAACTCTTTACGCGTGGTTTAATCCCTTAAAAAAAATTGGGTCACTTTTACGCCATGTTTCTGAGTACAAAATTTTAAAGGGACTTGATCGATCAAACGTTAAAAGTTGGTTGGTTATATCTATTAAAGAAGGTTAAGGGACACTTTGGTGTATAGAATAGTGCTTTTAAATTCACCCTTAAAAAACATAAATTCATTACTAAGTACCGTTTCCATCCATTGAACATCATCCGATGAGTTGCTATCAGACCCAGAGGTCATGTTTGTCTCTGATAGATTCTCCAAATTATCAGCCGGATTTGCGTTCTGAATTGCTACCACGAGTTCTGATGCTCGGTTTTGTAAAACCTGATCCCAACTTATTCCATGTTTTCCATTCACCATATTTTTCCCGTTCTCATAATCTTTATTAAACGACGCATGTAGTCGGATATTTGAGCACAACACAGAGAGTGCAATAGCTATTGCTTCCCTGACCTGCTCACATGTAGGTCAACAATCAGCAAAGAGTTATATTTGGTTTATATGTGTTCGCACAAGATTTCTGGCAATGTTTTTATCTTTAGCTTTTTCACATTGATTTCATCCCTTCAGATTTTTTTTGTCTTATTCAAACATATATATAGTTTGCTTATAAACAGTTTGATTATGATTCGCCTTTAATGCACGTTGTTGTGTTGTAACAGAAGTTAAGGATAAAAGCATTGCCTATTCTTTTATAAGCATTAAGCCACCAAATGGATGCAGGTATGAAAATGAATCATTGTATAGCCTAAAAAAATACACTTACGTGGGCAGCGGGATGGCTCATTTTATCGAGCAGCTCATGCAATGAGTTATAATGTAGCTGACTTTCTGAATCCGGCATTTTCTGGGGAGATACTTCTATCAAAGCAGCCGAAAGAAACGAGTAGCGCTTGGCGACTACAGTTGTAGTTACCGTTTGCGGCAACGGTTCGATCAAACAATCCAAAATCCGTTGTCTTAAAAGCGGTACTTTTGTTCCGTATTTACCCTTACCAGTACTGCATACCGGATACAATTTGCCCATTCAGGCGTCGACTCAACCGATGGTGCAAGAAGTATATTCTGCAATTGGGCCATCATCCAACTATCCCAAGCTTCTGAAAGCCCGATAACATCAGCATGTAACAAACCCGCAAAAGCCTCGGCTGCAACACACTGTTTAGACCGTTCTTTAGCGTTTACAAACTCTTCCAAGGCAGTATTTAACGACAATAAAACCACGAGACGCCACATTCTTGAACTAAGCGTTTAAATATGCGAGCAAAACTTGAATAGAAAGTATCATTTCCGAATAAAGAAATCCAAGTAGGTGTTCGAGGCCATGAAGATGAGAAATCAAAGTAGAAACGGGTAATGGATTTATCCGCTAAGCTTTGAAACGATGAATTTCCATGACCACCCCTTGAAGACGAGTTCTCAGTGTCGCTAATGATGTGAACATTTGATAGGCTGTCGAAAGTATCGCTAAAGAATCCTTGTTCTTGAAAAATATTAGTCAAAGTCCCTTCAAGAGATGACTTGCCCTTTTCTTGTAAATCCCCTGAAGCAGCTGATTGCCCATCGGCTGGTAGCTTATAAGGTGATTCTTTTAGTAACATATTTAAAGCAGATATTGCTAGGATTCTTGTCTGTGGGAGTTGACTTTTTCATTTTTTCAAATTCTTCAAGAAATGACCTGAAACACATGCACAAAGATTCATATACATTCTATGAGGTTGAGCGATAGATCAAATAGTAAACTTTCTACACGAATTGAAACAGGTTGGATTGGCATGTAACCCATTAATACTGCCACCTTCCAATTTTGGGAAGCTATAAAAAAGCCAAAAATAGGATGGACCAGAAAAACTAACCAGCAGCTTCACTAAGAATTGTTGATGACAAATTGGGTTCAATTCTAGATGACATAGCTAACAACAGTAGAACCCTGTTGGCCATCAAGTTATACCTACACAAAACAATCAAACGAACTTGGTACATATTTCATTTAAATAATATAGGTACATTTGTAAAGATGATGAATCATTAAGTTATACCTCCAATGCAAGTTAGTTGACTCAAAACTCATACAACTGATCTCAGAAACCAAAGCTGCAAATTCTGTCCAGATTGATCCTCTGATTTCCGGAAAACGTTTCTTGAGATCCCCGCAAAATAGATGTTGTATTTAACAAAAAGCTGAAATCATTGGCATAAAGTTTATAAGTAAAACATATGAAAGTATGTTATTGGATTATCTATGGAGTAAACATTTACCTCATTAATAGCTTTCTGGCTTTTTAAGGATTCATGATGAGAACTGCAAGAAATAATGGGAGACAATATCACATGAGCACCAGATTCAACGTTTAGTATTATTTATATGCGAGTATACAGTTTATATACTTACCTCAAAAGAATTCCAAGAAGGAATGAAGAGAGATTTTGGGTCCTGTATTTTAATAGATTGAAGTAAGGAGGAAAATTCAAAACAGGTGATAATATATTAACTATTTCATTGCGATATATGTATTAATAAAATACCAATGCGAGATGCTTAATAACAGTTTGAGTTCCAAGGACAGCACAAGATCCTAAAACCGCATATTCTGGTGAGCTGGCACCTCGCAGATTCTCGGTGAGAGTAAGCACACACTTTGCAATCAAAGATGGCCATCGTTTAATCATTTTTACAAGTGATCTCCCAGCCAGCCTGGAAACCAATTTAAGAAGGAAAAAAATGTTACACCAACAGAAGTTGAAGGTTACCCCTTTTTTTGGGGTCATCTGAATATATAAACTAACGTACTTTATTGATACATAGAATTCATCAAAAGATGGATTTGTGCCCTTTTTGGGTAATTTTGTACCCGTAATACAGATTATGACTATATACAGATATAACATTTTAGACCGAATTAATATTTATTTTATAAAAATAACTGTTTTCAAAAGCCGATTTGTAAGTGTCAAATACTTGAGAAATGACCAAAACAGTACACAAAGTCGTCATTTAATAAGTCAGTTTCACAAAAAAGTACAACTCGAGGCAAATACGCGTTCATTTTAGATGAGAGGCGAGGATGTAGAAAGAAACTCACGTGCGTACGGTATCATAGCTATGCACACAGAGCCTAAGAAGATCATCCAACAGAACATTCACACTATCTGATGAAGAGACATTTTTACTTGTACGAAACAAATGATATGACGCTTGTGACGTTCTCCATGTATTGTGCATGTATGCTTTGTCGATAAGGGCCCACCTTGGCCTAAGATTAAGCATATCAAACTAAGAAAACGTACAATTTTCATAGATATAAAGAGGATATAAACATATAGGAAGCATTACCTTTTCTTCCCTTTAGAATGAGTCGACACAATAAAATTAACCGGGAGTTCTATAATGGCAACAGATTCCAGTTTCCATGCTTGCCTATGGTTAGTCCACTCTTCATATTCAGAACTTCCTGTACCATCATCTTAGTCAATAATCAAGTACTCAAAATAGATAATAAAACTCATGTGGTTGTTGTAAACATTACCGTAGTTCCGCAAAGCCTCGATAATATGAATGAGTAGTAGCAAAAGAATGCTGTCATCTGATTTTTTCTCAAGCAAATATCTGAAAGATAATATATAATTAACATGTTGATATAATATAAAAGATATAAACAACAGAGAAAATAAATCCAGAGAGTGAATTATTACTCGGAGGCTAAATGAATGATACTAGCAGCTTTTTCACGCAAAGCCGTGCTGCCAACACGTGACCCCGTTGCTCCAGCAATTAAAAATGGCGGGTTTTCAACATTGCCGTTTTTAAAAGATGGTATAAAATCAGGCAAACATGACAATACACCTTGCAATGAAGAGTCTATCCGCAAAAGAGTCACTTTCAATTGGTCTTTTTCGTTTCCTGTATACAACAAACCAAATAAAATGTCATACCCGTACCTTTTCCTTTTGAAGATAAGAATTTATCGCATAGTTTTTAAATGAGTATCAACGCTAACCTGGATCAGAGTGAATATTATCCTGACATATTTTTACCAGCTCGTCTAAAGCGGATTCTAGATGCAGGTTTAGGAGTTCATTGGCTAATTGAATTTCGTCATCATTAGGGATGTGCCACTTAGGGCCTGTAGATGCTTCATCGTTTGAAAAATCTTTATTACTTATCCATTCCGCCAGTGGGGTCAAAGAAGAATGGTGTGAAACAGACCTGTCAAGCAAAGGCTCTATTAATTTAAACAAGAGCTACAAAATTATCATTACTATAGGTTTCAATATTAACGGAAAATTACTAATCAAACCCTTTTTAAATGGGGTATACGACAAAATGTCCTTTCAGAAATTTACACAAATAATCACATAATCCTCAAAACATTTGCAAATCACCAAAAAACTTTATTTCCCCGAAATTTGCAGATTTTATAATAAATTAACAAAACAAATATCAGAATAACTCACAAGATATCTGAAAAAGCCCGAACGAATCATGTTTTAAGCAAATGTTTGGTTGTTTTCTAGATTGATCGGTTATTTTCTATATACTCAGCAAAGTATTCATTTCTTTTTCGCCTTCTAAAAAGTGCATCTATTATCTCCCCCACTCGAAAAAGTTTAGACTAGTAACTTTTCCTTATATAATTATGTCATAACTGTTGTCATTGTTACTAAAATAATATTATCAATCCACAAGTAAAAGAAGCGTACTTGTACTGATCAACAGGGTAATAGAGAACCAGACTTCCAAGTGGCGACCGCAGGACTTGATCACCAGCTATGTTAACCTGTGGAATTATGAAATAACAGGTTAGTGCTGCAATAGGCATCAAGTTTATGAAACGTCAAGAGGGGTGGCTGAGGTGATGGGCAAGTGGGTGGAAAAGGTGGAAGCAGGAGGTGGCAAAGGGTGGTGATGGTGGCAGTGTGAACGGGGAAGGAGAAAG
>LBNU01026782.1:65181-104012 GCA_014162995.1 Artemisia annua | reverse complement strand
TATATTTTGCATGTTTTTTACTTGTTTTTAGTCTTTTTATTCATAAGTCACATAAAAACACATTTTAATGAAATTTGTAACATTTTGTGGTCATTTGTGTGTTTTTGGCTGTTTTTGTGGGTTCAAATGGTAATAAAATGATGAGTATTTGCATACTCATCACTTACCAAGGCCGTTCCTAAATCGGATACCCTCGAGAGGGCTTAAAAGATCTATCGAAGTAGATCAACGATTAGGTGAGTCGCTGGAGATCACTCCACGACTGTAGTCCGTTTTGAAACCGCCACGATCACTAAGCTTAATCCACAAGGAATTACCAAAGTGACCTGCTTTCAGGGCTGTTTGATGCTGACCCTGGTAGGAATTTCCACTCAATCACTGGGAATTACATACGTATATTCCCTCATAAGTGTTCTTGTCAGATTGCTAAGATCTGTGTAGGACTCATAGATTTACCATTGATGTCCTTAATATTGAACAACCAGGGTAGAAGTAGCACGTGTTCCTATGAGATCTTTTGATGTATCTCATGGCTCTAGACTCGATAAGTGCATTATTTGGTCGTCGGAGACTGGAGCGGTGTCTCCTGTTTCAATATCAACATAGCTTGTAATGAGCGGTCGATAGATTATGCAGGGTTCCCCATGATAATGAAACAATCTCTTTTGAGAGAACTTGAGTGGTTAGAAGGTTTAGTGCAGTGCGTAACTGGGTCCATGACGTCTTTTCTTCAATACCGGTGTCGCCTTAGCAACAACCAGTAGCATATGAATTGAACCCGGTTTCTGCCCTAAGGTTGAATAATATGGAGGGCTATTTCTTTTCACCCTTTCTCATTACTTTTCTATTTAATTCTTCAACCCATTCTTTCTCCTTTCTCATTTATCTCCTTTTTTCATAATCATACCTAAGGACTTTCTAATACTATCTATTTGGAATTGTCGTTGGGTAGATCCCTCCGGCTCTGGCGGATCATAGGACGGTTATTTCCTAACCTTAGCCACCTTATAACTTCATGACTATCCTATGTGTCGTTAACCAAAACATTGAAAATTCTCTCAAAGTGTTCATGATTAAGAAAAACATTTTTGCTAACACTTTGAGAGTTTTATGATTTTCAAATGCTCCCCTTAACATGTGCTCATAGGTTTTTGATAGAATTTGCACATGTCGGGGTGAGTTGCACTTTTTGAATTGATCCACTCTTAATAGACATATACCCGAGGGATACGTTTATGTTGCTTAGTTAAAGGCATCCATTATCAGCTTTTAGGTGATAACTAGCCCTAATAACTAACTTGAAGTTGTTAACATTCCTTAATATGGAAGTTAGACCCGTCAAAGTACACATCTAAGAAGAGCTTCTCGAAACGGTAGTTTCTACTTGGATAAATCCTTTCGAATACTAACAGTTGTGTTTTGTCAATTCAATTGTTAAGTCTGAGTCACGCTCACATGAGATGCCAAATCCTTTTGTCACCGAAAGCCATTTTGCTCCACTTCAATATGTGCATTCATATATCAAAGAGTTTGGCACATATGGGAGAGCAAACATTTGATTCCAAAACATCACATTTTTATCAGATTTCTTACATAAATCACATTCTCTCCCCCGATCACAAATTTAAAATCATTTGAGATTTTGTGATCCCAATTGATTTAAGTAAGTTTAAAAACATTTGGGAGAAAAATGTGGACTGATTTAAACATATCCTGATAAAGAGATGATACTTTTACTCCGCCTTAATCATGGAGGGAGTCTGTTATGTGTCAGAGATGATGAGTTTTTGAAATGATTTAGAGTTTAACGAGAAACTCATGAAAAGTTCATCTTTTGACACATAACATGAAAATCACATTTTTTATTCACTGCTGATTATGTACACAAAAGTTTGTTCTGGTGATATTATAAGATTTTGAAATCACTCTCCCCCTCAATCAATGACCCATTTATAATTTTTGAAAAGTCGTTGTCATTGATTGAGTGATTTTAAGAAACAATTCAATTCTGATTGATTTCCAAAATTTCATGGTACCACCAAGTTTTTCACAAACATTTTCCTGAAAAATCATAGAAGGGAAAATATTTGCGATGGAAAGAAGACTTCTCTTCTTTATCAAGAAACAATGCACTGAAGCGTACATAAAATCGAAGAAACACGGATATAACGTAATCCGTGCTCGGGTGAGCTTCACCCAGTGGGAGGGACAACCATCTTTTTGGCTACGCGCTTTCCCCATTTTGAAAACCGGGTTGCTATCTGAAGTAATAGCAAGCATAATTTTAAGTACGGGTTACAGTCTGAAATAACTGCAAGCCATTTAGGCATGTTTTGAAAACATTTTGAACTTCTGTTCGAACTTCATTTAAAGATCCGTGTCATTATTGAGTGACATTTCTAGGTCCGTAAATGTTAACGATGCGAGAAGACATGTCTTGAAAAACTATTTTTGATATTTTCTATTTTTCTGATTTTTTATGGTTTTTGAAGATTTTATATTTTTCTATTTACAAATTTTTGAAAAGAAAAAAATATGTACAAAATGGAGTGCACGCTTGGTTTTAAAGAATGATTTAGCGATGCATTTTCCTTACCTTGAATTCCAACGAGGACTGAAAAACCAGTGTTTCATTTCGAAGTAACACTCGTGGAATCCATGGAGATTTAAAACTCATTTTCCATTGAAAAGTTGATTGAGAAACCCGGTGTTTCTCTAGGAGTTTTAAAATCTGAAGAAGAAGATTTCCCCCTAAGGTTGAACCACATGGGTTCTTTTTGAAGATTTGTTTTTGTGATAAATGGAAATCTTTCGGCATTAGAGATGTTGAAAGCAGAGTCATTCTTATAATGCATCGAAAGCATTTCAGGTTTTGAAAATTTGAAAGAATTTGAACGACTTCGCTTTGGTCTCCACAATTGCTTTACCGGTGTAAAACGACAGTGTAGAGTTTGAGAAACATGTTTCACATCATTTAAATCCTGTTTCAAGTATGGCCTTTTGACACCTTTAATCCTCCTCAAAGTATGTTTCATAATAACCATTTTGATAATAGTTGAAATTTTGACGAAACATATCTTGACTTCAAATGACATGTACATGCTCACAGAAAAATGCATCATGCACAAACAAGCATACATATGACTCAAAACCTCATTCTAAATCTACCAAAGTGCACAGAATTCACAAATTAACACACAAGATCACAGATTAATTCATTCTTTCACTCGAAATTTTCCGAATCCATGCAAGCATCATAATGCATGGATATTGTTCAGCAAAACGACCTAGTAATAGCAGCAAAGGACATCGACATTTTAAGTTCTAAATCACATGATATCAAACCTATGTTGTTACTAATCGAGCAAGCACTTAAACAAGCATTCATTAGTGTTCTCTAAGGCGATATGTACTAATTAATTAGATTAAAACACGTCTGAGAGAGATGCTCCAATCGATAATTACATAAACCTTAGTCTTTGATTATGCCCTTTTGACCGTTGAACTCATTTAAAACATTTTTTGGAACAATTAATAAACAACCAATTAGAAACCCCTAATCGTGGAAAATAAACGAGGATTAAAAAATCGTTAGTCTTTATTGTTGAGGTTTTTCATGAAGAATTATGATAAGGTGTGCCAAATTCATGATGTTGTGAAAATTTTCTCCCCCTCAAAACATGTTCCATTTTGACAGTGCAGAGCAATATAAGTTTTAATGGAGGAACATAGTTTTGAAGATAAGAAGTTTGCACACGTAGAAAGAAGATTCTTTTTGTAATTTTTTTGGAAATTTCGTATATGTTTTATTTTATTTTTGTTTTGAAAAAAATTATTTACAAAAGAAATTTTGGTATAAGATATGTGCAAATTATGTTATTGAATTTAAGAAGATGTTGACATGGGTACCAGAGTGAGGATATCGTTATGCATGTGTAGGAGTCAGTAGTCAACATCTCTTAAACTTTCTCCACCAAAGCTTTCGAGGCTCCTAAATGATCGTCTGAATTTGAACCTTCTCGAAGTGATGCTTTGGTAGCTTCCCCCCAAACCGACAATCATCATCATGAGACCACTTCCTCCAGATAGTTGAAGTGATTCATAAAGTCTCATTGTGTGAAGCTCGAAAATCCGAAGAAAGCGATAACACCGAAGTAACAGGGTGAAACACGGATCATCTCTATGGTTATCAATCCCAGAATATATGATTAAGCCCGATCACATGAACCTGTTGTGCGTCCCTGATGTACACATATCTCTTTCCTGATAGTTGCGATCTTGACGGAATCAGCATAACATTGTGTACATGAAGCATTAACCAAAAGAACTTTCACCATAAGTCTACTCAGTACGCATGAAGATGTCGATAAGCAATATCATCTCACGCTCCAAATATTCTTCTCATATTTCATCCCACTGAAAGCTGACGTAATACGTACCACAAGTATCAGGAGACCACTTCCCCCACGTAGTTGGAATGATACGACAAACGTCACGAGTTAAGACACTGATTTACTCTGCGGTTATGACATTTTTCTTCCCGGGATAACTTCAATTAAGAAGAAGTATTAAGATCACCACGTGTACTCATTATGCATTCAGATGTATGTCTCCTTCCCCCTTACTGGGTTTGATACCTCAGAATCAACAACACATTTTATGCACATCATCTTGAAATCTTGTGAGAAGAATAAGATTGGCTCAAATATATCATGTGAGAATCAACTGCTACAAAAAACTCTCTATTACTATCTTAATCAACCCTTATGTAGGCTATTTGAAGTGACCACTAATGAAGTAAACCCGATATACCAAACTTGAAACTGAAGTAAAATCCCCAAATTCGTTACTTAAGCTTGCACTATTGTTGATCAAAGAACGATGTAGAAGAAACCCTCTAAGTACCCTAAACACTCAACAAAGAGCCAAAATAAGTACACCACCTCTTGAGACTATCCACATCCGCAACTGCGTGTGACACTGAGCACTACAATGTAACTCCTTGAAGTGATAGCTATAACCCGTGATTACTACAATGTAACTCCTTCCATCGGGAATAACTAGATAATCCAAGTCCAAATCATAAACTTTAAGAGTTCAAGCAAGTCATCAATCACTAAATGAAGTTTCGATGATGAAATAAGTAGACGCTTTCGCAAAACACACTTCAATCTCAATTAAGGGATGCCAAATAAACTCCGTGATCACTTGACATTTCATGTCCAAATTCTTAGCCGTTTTGACGTTTTATCCGACATTTTCCATTATGTTCTTGTGGTTGATTTACAGAGTGCACTTTGGATGGACCAACAATCCGTGATAGCAGAACAAGAGATCGGATCATTATACATGTGCAACTTCAACATCATGATAGTCATCATCAACACCTTAAGGAGTAACTGGAGATTGGGTTACTTGAGTAGTCTAAGTAATACTTCTAGATGGTGCATCTTGATCAATGGAGATTGAAGAAGGTGAACCAGTTGAGTCAGTAGGAACCGGAGCAAGAGCTTCAGAAACTAGATGATCAACATACGTTGAAGCTTGGAAGTATTCAACAAACATAAAACCCAGTCATCCTTAGTAAGTAGAACATTAGGTGTTGGAGGAGAGTCGTATGACCATTCTTCAAACATAAATCAACATGTGGTATATTCACACTTCTCCCCCTTCAAAAATTGCATACGAAGTTTGCCATTTTGCCATTTTTGATTGAGCATGTGAATAAGAATACAATCAATCATGTAGTTTATTCACCCTTCTCCCCCTCAAAAATTGCAAACGAGGTTGCCATTTTTGATTGAACAAGTGAATGAGAATTTGATCAAAGATAAGTAGATCCACTTGATGACTGAATGAACATGGAGAGAACATGAAGCGTGTTGTTGAGAATGGTCAGGAATAAGAAGATTTCTCTTCTTCCGAAGATAAGGCGCACAGAATCGTACACCTTTCTTTTCTTTGATGAACGGGGTCTGAAGTGTTGTCAGCAGACACCATAATGATGACATTGAGGACCGAGGCTTGAACTGTGGTGTTCAAACGTCATAATGATGAAGAGCGAGGCTTGAACTGATGTGAACAGATGTCATAGACACACATACATGAACATTGACTTTCCAGACCTTCTGAAGTAGGAGATATACTTGCTTTAGGCCTCCAGACTTTGAGTCTTCTCATGTAGTAAATGATCGATGTACCTGCAACTGAGTAAGGACTACCTGCACTAACATTACAGACTTGATTGCATATATATGGGTTAGTGACATTGATATCCACACCCTTGGGGGTTTCATGGTCAACCATGATTTTGCCATCGGTAAGCAGTTTTCCGGTAGGTANAGTAGGAGATATACTTGCTTTAGGCCTCCAGACTTTGAGTCTTCTCATGTAGTAAATGATCGATGTACCTGCAACTGAGTAAGGACTACCTGCACTAACATTACAGACTTGATTGCATATATATGGGTTAGTGACATTGATATCCACACCCTTGGGGGTTTCATGGTCAACCATGATTTTGCCATCGGTAAGCAGTTTTCCGGTAGGTACCACTTAAGTCTAGCATTCTTAAAAATTCTACCAGTTGAAATCCACTTATGCCTAGGATTACTAAGCTTCTTATGCATAGTGGAAGGCTTATCGATATTCCTAGTCTCCAAAGATTTAGCAGTTTGTATCCACCTAGCAGAAGTTTTAGGTTTGTTTTGCTTCTTATGCATTGTGAATGACTTACTGTAAATCATAAACTTAACAGGTTGAACCTTAGCAGTGTTCCTCAATAACCTATGAGGCATCATGCGAGGTTGTGAACCTAAGATACCATCCTTATGAAGTAGTGCCCTTTTCCTAGTCTTTTCTAAATCATAGTTCTTGTACAAGTCATTTATATCATAATGTTTTGAACCTTAATGCAAGGTTTTGACACTGTTTTCGAACTAATCCTAGAGGAGCTTGGTGTAGGAGTAACTACTTGTTGGGGCTTAACACAACTAGAAGCAATAATATTAGGCAAATAATGTGGAGTAACTGGTTTTGTCAAAACTTGTTTCGCATCAACTTGGGAGGCAAACCTTGTTTTTGAAGATTTTGGTCATTTAGATCTAAACGCAGTCGGTTGTCAAACAACTGATTGGTTTCTATTCGATTGTGAAACATGTTTCCCTAAGATTGATGGTTTTGCAAACTTAGTGTTCACACTATTTCATGTTGCTTTTCTAAGCTCGTTTTTTAATGCTGTAATAGTGAAACCCTTTTTCCTGAAGTTGAGCTTTGAATTCATCATTTTTGGCAATCAAAGAAGCTGTTTGCTCAATATTCTTAGTTTTTGTTTCTTTGATTAAATCACACAGTTCTTTGCACTGAATTTTCAAAGACTCGTTTTCATCAAGTAATTTTGCCACTTTTTGATCCAATTCCATGTTTCTAGTTGCAATGACCTCATAGTCATGATTAGACTTAACATTATTACACATATTGCACATCACAGAGATACGGTTTTTCAGGTTGTTGATTGTCAAGTTTTTGGCTTCTATCTGGGCTTTCAAATCATTAATCATAAAGAGTTCACGGAAATCAGGAAGTTCCGGATTTTTACATGGTTGGTTAGTTTGAAAACTTTCTTCCTTTTGTTGCATTGCGATTTCAAGTGAAATACAATGTTTTTCAAGTTGTAGAAATCTGTTTGAAAGTTCATTAAACACTTCTTTATCAACCATATCATTTGATTTGAAAGACTCAGCTATAAACATAGAACTTGATGCATCATCATGTGCAACATCCCGATCAATTTCTCCCCCTTTATGAATCATATTTGTTGAGTCAGGAATGATATTGCTATCAGTAATTTCTAACAAATATGTGTCATAAGTGGGTTTAATTCGATCAGTATGCAGCTGTTCATCAGAAAGCATATTGTGTTGATCAGTGACATGTACCTCAGCAGATGGGACTTGGACATTTACCGGCTTGTGATCAACATCCATGCCATGTGTGATAGAAATCCCAGAATTGTCGTTTATATCATGCTTATCAGAAGTAGTGTCACTGCATTGTTGTTGCTACGCTCTTTCATGAATGAACTCCTTGACATTACCCATGAGTTAGAGAGTGTATCTCTAAACGTTTCAACCTCGATTCCAGTCTGATCAGCAAAACACTTTTTCGTCATCTGACTATCGTAGTCATAATCCAGAGTGAATTTCGAATTGATGAACACTTGGAGTTGTTTGTTGATCACACAAAGGGCAGCCATGGATCCAATTTAGGAAGATTCTCCTTAGTCAAGTTGTTGTTGTAGTTGATCTAAGTTAAGAATCATTGTACACGTGAAAGGCTGAACATCTTGACCAAATAGTGTTGCAAATGCACGTTCGAATCCCATCTTGAATCCAGTTCCCTCTAAAAGTACCGTGAGGTGTGAATGAAGTTGTCGAAAAGGTTCAATGCAATTATCCTTTGCATCGTGAAGCACTTGTTGTGGCTGTTGCACTTCTCTCTCATGTGAGTTAGAGCACAAAGATTCCATATTAGCAATATCAAAATCAAACACGTTTATTTGCTGTACAGGGTTTGAACTCATATGTTCATCGATCACGTCGTACAGTTTGAGTATCTCAGAGATGACAAAATCTGAATTAGTAGACATGATTATGAACGTGCATGGGATTTTACAATTCTATGATTTAAACTGAGAAATAGATTCTTTCGCGGGATTTTACAAAATCAAGAAGAAACCGTGAAACACCGAAGAATTAAGTTGACCGTGTTATGCTAACCGTTGGATCGGAACCATGATTAGAGCATGTATGTTGAATGTGATGATTGAAAGATCGATTAGGTGATATATTGTTCAATTTTGATTTGGACTGGTTGAAATGGGTTTGAGTGATGAAGTAGACAAGTCATAGTATAATTCAGACAACGTTCGTGATTCAAAATCCAAATAATCCCTGTAGTTATATCCAATAAGCCCAAAAATATCACTACCCAAGCAAACAAGCACTCTCGGATTCTTGAAGCACAATCAAAACTGTTGAAGAATATCGACTTGACCCAAAATTATATCACAAAATCCACCACAAAATTTAATTTGTTCACATTCCACTTTTAAGAAAATCAGACATGTTAGCACACGACTTAATATTAACTTTGTAAGCAAGGTGAAGTCTAAGCTCAACAAAATATTACTCGGCCCCAAACACATAAGTTAACCAGACGAGGCCCAAGCTAGATGAGAATAGAAGGCCCACCAACTAGAACCCAATACCAATCCTATACTACTTACCCTAATCTCACGGTATAAAACACACTTAATCCTAATTTCACTCCCACTTCTCAAAAAAAATCAGCCACCACACAACCTTATACCCGTGTTTCAATATATAAAATCCGTCCCTTTCTTTGATCCACTTAACAGAACCTGACGCACCCTTTGTATAATATTACTGTTAATCCACGGTCTGTTATATTGTTGTTCGAATCACACAAGGACCAGAAGTTCTTGATTTCTTGATGTCGGTATATAACCCAGGTAGGTATTGTTTAATTATTGTTATGTTTGAAGGAAAATAAGAAATTATGAGACAGGTTTGTCTTTGTGATTTCTTAAAAGTTTTCCGATAATAAATTGAAGCTTATGCTTCTTCACGGATCAGTGATGGTTATGTTCAAACTTATAAGTTCTTGAAAGATTTTTGACAAGTGTTTGAACCAACTGAGATCTCGTTATCTTTTTCCTTTTAATTACGTTGTAGTACTTAACCGAATGAAAGTATTGGATGTAGCAAACTTGTTATGATCCTTACTTTTGATGTTTCGGATATTCAATGAAAGTTTAATAAAAACTTTCCACAAATCGATAATGGTTTTCAATTCTTTTCGTGTATCGATCTGTTAAGGCCAGTGGAGCAATTGCGCCTTATGAAAAGACGAGACTGAGATCATGCATGTTTCAATTATGTTTCGATTTGTTGTAAGTGGATGAGATGGGTGGATTTGTTGTTAACGTGAGGTGTTAGAAGTTAGATGTGGTATATTGGTTGTAGCTTGTTGTTGTTTCTTTGTCTAGTCAACTGGATTTGATGTAGTTAGTTTGCTTCTTGTTTTCATTTTCGTATTTCTTGTTTGTTGTTGGCTGTAACGGGTTTAGGATAGGATTAGAGTATGTAAATGATTTCAGGTTTCTATACACACTAATCGCTAACAAGAGTTACAGCAACTCGCTAACAAAATGGACAAATCTGAGCTAATCGCTAACTTTGAGCTAATCTCTAACTTTGAGCTAATCTCTAACTTTGAGCTAACAGCTAACTTTGAGGCTACAGCTAACTTTTGAGCTAATCGCTAACTTTTGAGCTAACCGCTAACTTTTGAGCTAACCGCTAACACAACTAGATAAAAATGTCACTATCTTGTGAATTTGTCCTTTTGAGCTAATCGCTGCCAAGAAACAGCACACTAAAACCCAGAAAAATCACCCAATGAGTCAAATAACTTAATGAAATAGGCAAACCAAGCACTAATCTAAGCTATTATAACAATCCGAATCATGAAAGCACCATCACTAAACAAGTTTAACCACAAACTAAGCTCAAACAGTGATCCATAAGGATACATATTCGACCCATATAAAACCACAAAACACCAAACTAAAATTCGAGAATAAACAATCCCTAAGATGAAACCTTGGCTCTTGATACCAATTGTAGAATATCAGTAATCATAGCATACATGGTTTTGTGGTTAGATGGATTCAAAGTATGGAAGAAAACTAGAGAGAGAAAGAAAGAGAGATGGGAGTTCTAGAGAGAGAAAGTGAAAGAACAAATGGTTGAATCATTAGAAGCTCCAACCCTCTCCCTTAGTGGGAGAGGGCTTATATAGTTACAAAATAAATGCCCTCCTGCGGGCTGTGGATCAGGTATACAGTGGGTAAAAACCCGTCCATCCTCCACGTATTACTTAAACTAAACTAATTCTACGATAACTAAATAAATACTAATAAACCTACGAGCTACATAAATGCTAAATAGATACTCGGGGTGACCGAGTCTTTTATATGAATATTTATATTCCTAACATTGTACGGGTTGAAGAAATCCCCGAGGCAGTGGTAAAATGATTTGATAAGTTTACGCTGAAGTCGAAGTATACAAGAAGCAAATACGACCATTGTGTCTATTTGAAAAATCTGCAAGATGGGTCCTTCGTATATCTTCTTTTATATGTAGATGATATGTTGATAGATTCTCAAATTCTAGACGAGATTGAAAAGTTAAAGACTCGGTTGAAAAGCGAATTTGAGATAAAGGATCTCGGTGAAGCACAGATAATTCTCGACATGGAGATAGTTAGAGAAAAAAATTTGAGGAAGCTCTGTTTAACTCAGAAACAATATCTGAGAAGGATTCTAAAGCATTTTAGATTCGACATGCAAACAAAATGAGTTAGTACTCCACTCGCTTCTCAATTTAAGATCAGTGCTGCTATGTCACCGAAAAATGATGCAGAGGGAGCAAACATGGAGAAAGTGCCTTATGCGAATGCTGTCGGTAGCTTAATGTATGCTATGATATATACTCGACCAGATATTATTCATGTTGTTGGGATGGTGAGTAGGTATATGCATAACCCTAGAAAAGGACATTGGTAAGTTGTTAAATAGATATTATGGTATATCCATAACACGGTCGATGTACGGTTAGTATTCAAACTTGGAAGTAGTCAGTGGGTAGCAGGATATTGCGATTCTGACTATGATAGAGATTTAGACAAGCGGAGGTCTACCACAGACTATGTTTTTACTCTGCTAAAAGCTCCAATTAGTTGGAAGTCTACCTTAAAGTCAACTACTGCTTGTCAACTACAAAAGCAGAATATATGGCGATTACATAGGCTGTAAAGGAGGCAATTTGGCTTCAAGGGTTGCTCAGTGAACTTGGAATCAATCATAAATTTGTCACGATGCATTCTGGTAGTCAGAGTGCAATTCACTTAGGGAAGAATCAAGTTTATCACGCAAGGACGAAGCACATTTATGTTTGGTATCATTTCATACGAGAGAAACTGGAAGAAGGTGGAGTCAGAATCCAGAAGATCCATATCAGTAGATATGCTGACTAAAGTAGTAGCTTGGATCAAGTTCAATTACTGTTTGGACTTGGTCAATATTCTGAAAACTTGAAGATTTGTTTGAAGACTCCATCGTTGAGAGTGAGATTAAAGGAATTGGTAATTCGCCAAGGTGGAGATTTGTTGAATAATGGCTCAATATTATGCAAGATATGCAACTTGAAAAAGATATGAAATTTTATGAAAGATATGGAATCTCATCAAAGATTTTCTAAAGATTAGGCAAGTTGAAGATAAGCAAGTTGCTTGCTATTTGTGAAGAGTTGAAGCCTATAAATAGAAGCATTTCCTTTGAGTTTAGTACACAAAAACACACAATCAATCTTGTAGACTTGTAGTGTTCTCTCTTTCATTTCTTTTTGTTTGTTGTAGTAGTATATTTCTAGTTTAAGAAATATATAAGTTGTGGCGTTACATCTCTTATTCACTTTCGTATTATCTAATTATCAATAAGCTTGTTTGAGGTACAGTTGTGGTGATCAAATATTTACACTTTTTACCTAGTCTGTGGGATATTATCGCGGTTATTCCACAACAATATGAATCTATAGTATTATCTATTTTAAATGAAAAAATTATACGTTACATTTTCACACATCTCTTTGTTAACTTTAAACTTATAACTATTTGACTTTAACCCTCAATAGATGTAATACAACAACATAATCTAATACATTTAATTATAATCGTCTTGAATTGCTTCAACCTAATAGCAATGATATTGTTAGTTTGAGCCTTTGAGAACAATACCTACAATAACGCCGATTAATTTATATCATCATTTTTTATAACTTCTGTGAACAGATAGAAACAATAGAAGTACCCGCCATGAAGCGCAATCCGAACTTTGCCTCATTTTGTTAATCTTCAAATCTAATGACAAACGAAAAATAAAGTGTGTGTCTAACTAATTGTTTTTTATTTTGATTCAATAAGAAAAGTAGGCTTTTTTATGGTACAGTCACTGGGACAGGTGCTCATTGCCTGGGGCCGGATCCTTGGTGGAGGGTCCAGTTGGTATCTTTAAGATGCATGAGACCAGGGTGATCCCATCGTTCTTCACCTTTTGGAGAGTAGGCTTTTTTATGTGAGTATAATTCGAGTATATTTCTCTTTTATGCAAAAATTCCTGTACTTTATAAATGTTCTAAAATCAAAAGGGGCAATTACATATATACCTACTAAAACTTGCATATCTACATATTTTTCTCAAAACATGCTTAAACACAAGATATATAGATTTAAAGGGGCAAAACACTACACCATTATTGAATTAATTCGATATGCCTATCATTCGAAGACTCTTGAATGATTCTAGAATAGTTATTACATATAGATTCTAGTGGTGGAGACTTAAAATTTGGTCAAACTTATGATAGTTTCCGTATCATGACTGAGCATTTGACTGATCAGAAAATATAACACATAGATTAGTAAGAGTGATTGAGTGATATTTTTCTTTCCCTTGCGTAAGGTGCTCGGTTTTGCAGTAAACTAGAAGTAGGTTTAATGTAAATTCATATCCTCTTGTTACACTAGGAGATATTTTTTTAAGTTTAATTCAGAGTCTACTTGAGGACAAATAAAACTTAAGTGTGGAAATATTTGATAGCTCTTAATTTATACATATTTTTGCTATTAAATTCTCACGATAATTGCTCCTTTTTGCCTTACTTTTATAAGATATTATACTTAATACTATTAAAGGAAAATCACAAGTGAAAATACTTAAGCTATGATTGCCAGGACATACTATATGTGCACATGCACCGCACATGTAGCTCATCCTGATAGTACATGCAAACCACGAGTTTCACTTATGTTGTTGCACTCTACTGCAACATGTCATTCTTCAGGAATATCGGTTCTTACTTTATTGCTATTTATTGTCAGTCTAGGAAAATATTACCTTTTAAAATCTACAAACCCTAATTAGGGTTTTATAGTTTTAAATTTTAAAAGTTTTTGACTTAGGTAACAAGAAACCCTAAGTCACCTCGTTAATGGTTTTAGAAAAATTTATTATGGGTTTTTAACAAAATTTAGTTTTCTTAAAAAAAAACCCTGGTTATAGATTTAACACAAAACCTTAGTTTCTATAATTCTGAATCACGGACTCCGAATTAAGTAAAAATGAATCGTTCATCAGTTTATGAAAACCACCTTCTTGTTCACCAGGATTCATGCCTAATGTTTTTCTTGATCCCATCTGGCTAGGATTCAAAAAAACAACTCTTATATGGTTTGGGAAAACCCTAGATCATCTTACATGCTTTTAAAGTTATATTGCTTACCACATGATTTGATTTGGTAACTTCAGGTTTACAAATATAGTTTTAGCATATTTTTAGTAAGGTTTACACTTTAACAAAAATACCTAAAACATTAAATAACTCAAGGGTCAAGGTAAAGGAAAAGCTAACAAATAAGAATTCGGGTTTTCGGTAAATTAGGGTTTCCACTTTGCGATTTGCCCTAATTAGGTTTTCTTCAGGTTTCAGTCTCGGATACCCTTGTATCCTCATAAACATGACAACTTTAGGATTTAGAAAAACCTAAAGATTCAAACTTTATGTGTTCTAAAAACCACTAATCTGATCACAAGAACTCAGTTCTTGTAATTTTGACAACATTAATTAGTAATTTGTGTATGTTTTATCATTGGAAAAATTACGGTATAAACCCAACCCTTAGATAAACATCCTTAAAGGTCAAAAGACCCAAGTATTTTAATCTTGATAAAATAACACAAATCATAATTAATTACAAGGGTGATTAAACCATAGTTGTCATTCAAATCAAGTAAACCCTAGAAACTCTAAATGGCACAAATCGACCAAAGTACTTACAGAACCATATTTTAGACAATAATTGAAATTACCAAGAACCACAATTAGGTTATACATAATTAATGTAGCTCTTATACCACTGTAGGTTTTGGTGTCACTCGCATGGCTAATAAAACATGCACAATGGAATAAAATAGGTAGCATGGCCATGCAACTAGAAACCCATGACCAGTCTGATCTTAACCTAACCTTAAACGTGTCAGAAGGGTGTTTATAGAAGACTTACTTGTTATCCTGCTTACGTAAGCTTCTTAATCAATCTGCTACACGGGGTCGCCTTCTTCTTGGTTAGATCGACCAAGTTAAAGTTTTTAGGAGAAAACCTAACTTTGGGTTACGTCAAGTATCCACCGATACTACACAAGTAGAACAGAGTAGAACAGAGCTCGAACCTAAGCAAGTTAGGCGAGATATGAAACACTACGTAAACCCTAAATAGACTTCGGTTCGATTAGGGTTATGATGCGATCGGTTCAAAGGCTTTGAAACCCTTGTGATCACCGCTCGTGGGTAAAGGGTGGAGAGGGGAGAATTTAGGGTTATTCTATGAGTTATGAGGATCCTTCAAAGTCCCTTTTTATTTATAGGGAAGCTAGGAAGGATATAGAATACTTGTAGGACAATTATTAGTGTTTGTTTAGGAAACAAACACCTCCCCTTCCCTTGGGTCAGTCAAATGAAACATAAACAAGCCTTAGGGGTTGTTTGTTTTACTTCTGTTCATTAATTACCTCTTAATATTTATCCCTTAGTAAATAATTAAGTTTTAGGTAATAACCGTTTAACCCTTTAACAAAAATATGCCGTATTTTCATTTCCTCATTTCTTTCATTTCATTTCGTATACTCGTTTTTCATTTCCGCTTGCTTGTTCTGTTTAGTGTGTATCGGTGTCACCCTTCGGCATTTTCGTTAATGTAAGTTGTGAAAGCTTGTTGTATTGTTTGAATACATAAATTATTTAATGTCTTTTCTGTGAAAGTAAGTTTTGAAAGCTTGCGAGTAATCTATGATTGTAGCATTACTTGTAGTTTTTGTGTAAGCAGATTCGTTGAAGGTATAAAAGACGGCATTTACCCAATAATTATTTAATATCTTTTCAAATCAAAATCAAATCCAATCTAAAGTGGTAAAAGAAAAAGACCAAAACTCTCAATTCAACCTCACCATCTAGTAGGCACGTAAATGGAGCAGGTGGAGGTATATTCACATCTATATCAATATATTTTTAAATCATCCATATCCATATCAATTTAAAGTCGTTTCATCCATTAATATCCATATTTGTTGGATGAGTCATGTCAATGAAAATCCATAGGATATCACCAAAAAAAAAAAAAAAAAAAAGTTGTTACGGATCCATGTAGTTAATGCATATTTTATAATCATTATTCGCATCAATAAATACTTTGTTTAAAACAAAATCACAGTATATAATAGCATGGTATCAACATATACATCGGGAAATTTAACTATCTAAAAAAGTTTTTGCAAATATAAACATATTTTGAAGGAGAATGATAAGTCTTTCTAAAATATCTTTCTACACATAATCCTACTATTATACAATAATATAAGTGTTCATCCACTAATTCTTCATCTTCTTGTCCTCCGATTATTTAGCAGTTCTCTATTTTCAAATATAAATACACATAATGACTGCTCCATCCGTCTTAAAATAATTTCCCTTCAACGAAAAACACACGGTTTATGAAAAAACATTCTTTTTCTTACCTTTTAGTCAAATAACTCTTTTACCCTTTAACCAATTAATTAATGTCTTCTTTAAAGTTTGTAATATTAATTTTAAACAACCGATAATATGGTGAAATCAATCAAACTTCCATATTTATTTTTAGTAATGGACAATAAATTACATCCCAAAAAAGTAACGTTGACTATAAATTTGGGACGGTGGGAGTAGTTAATTATTTTCTGTTATTAATATATTTATTATTGAGTTTATTCTTATTATGTTTTTTTAAAGGCTAGAATTATATAACTAAGGGCTGCACTAAAAAAGTAGCAACCAGAAAANTAAGTGTTCATCCACTAATTCTTCATCTTCTTGTCCTCCGATTATTTAGCAGTTCTCTATTTTCAAATATAAATACACATAATGACTGCTCCATCCGTCTTAAAATAATTTCCCTTCAACGAAAAACACACGGTTTATGAAAAAACATTCTTTTTCTTACCTTTTAGTCAAATAACTCTTTTACCCTTTAACCAATTAATTAATGTCTTCTTTAAAGTTTGTAATATTAATTTTAAACAACCGATAATATGGTGAAATCAATCAAACTTCCATATTTATTTTTAGTAATGGACAATAAATTACATCCCAAAAAAGTAACGTTGACTATAAATTTGGGACGGTGGGAGTAGTTAATTATTTTCTGTTATTAATATATTTATTATTGAGTTTATTCTTATTATGTTTTTTTAAAGGCTAGAATTATATAACTAAGGGCTGCACTAAAAAAGTAGCAACCAGAAAATAAGACGAAAATACAGAAGAAAAAAGACAGCCACAAACGGCAAACCAAGCTATACAAAGAACAAACAACCAACCATTAAGTCAAAGAGAACATTGATCTAGGACATGAAATCCAACGACTCCAAATCCCAGCTGGAAGCTTGCAGCGAGTAGAAATCCAAGATTTTGCCAACCGTTGAATGGCTGGAAAAATGTCTTCATCGAGCACTTTATAACCGGAATCTGGCGAAGCAAAAACTACACGATTTCTCCAATTCCAAACAGCCCAAAGACAACAATGAAAAACTCCATGAATGATTTTGTTTAGCTTTCAACATCCAAGATCAACCATATTACAAAGACTTACATTCTCAATGCCAAAAGAAGGGAAAGAGATGGAAAAATCGAGATCCTACCAGCTCCAAATTTTTCTCCAAATCATCTTCACCCGAGGGCATAAAAGAAGACAATGGGAAAAAGATTCGATGTTAGCCTCACAGAAGGGGCATAAGACAGAATCCATATTAACACCTCTAGCACATAAGTTGGAACGAGTAGCCAATTTGTCAATCGAGGTACGCCACACGCAAATGTTGACCTTTTGCGGAATCCACGAATTCCATCGATGATGTATGTCTAATCGTCTTCACTTAACAACAACCTTTGGATACGAGATGAGAGGGATTTTACCTTGCAAAAACCAGAGGCATCACCAGACTATATCCATTTGTCAGCACAACCATCTGATAAAGAGAAATTGCCAATATGAGAGATAAGGGAAGAAAACTCGTCAATAGCACGACCACGAAGGGGAATATGCAAAGCCCAGGATCTACCCCAAGAGCCATTGACAAGCTTCCAGCGATACCTAACTAAACAGTCTTGATCCGAGTCAAGGGAGAATAGACGCGGGAAAATATCCATAAGACATGGACCATTCCGACACCACGGTCTTTCCAGAAAAGGAAGCTAGAGCCATTAGAGACCTTCAAGCAAAAAAAAGAACTAAAAGATGGATCGATATCAGTGATGTTGTTCACAGCTTTAACAATATCACCCCAAATGCCACGCGGACCCTTAATATTAGACGAAGGCCCAAAACCACCTTCGACACCATAAAACTCTCTAATAACTCTCCTCCATAAAGTGTCCTTATCCACCAAGAATCTCCATTTCCATTTACCGAATAATCCAAGGTTTTTGGCCAACAGACTACCCACACGAAGACCTCCCATGTTGCGATCAAGAAGGATGCTATTCAATTTTACCCAACTAATTCCTCGACTACCATCTTTAAAACCCCAAAAGAACCGCGCTCTAATAGACTCAAAAAGCCTAATAATTTTAAAAGGAGCTTTAAATAAAGATAAGAAATAGATGGACATGCTACCAAGAACAGAATTGATAAGAGTAAGTCTGCCCCTGACTAAAAGGGACTTGGCTTTCCAAGCGGAAAGCTTGTTACGAAACCGATTAATGTTAGGATTTAGAAAAAGGTTCGGTCGCCCCAGTATGTGTCAGAGATGATGAGTTTTTGAAATGATTTAGAGTTTAACGAGAAACTCATGAAAAGTTCATCTGTTGACACATAACATGAAAATCACATTTTTTATTCACTGCTGATTATGTACACAAAAGTTTGTTCTGGTGATATTATAAGATTTTGAAATCACTCTCCCCCTCAATCAATGACCCATTTATAATTTTTGAAAATTCGTTGTCATTGATTGAGTGATTTTAAGATACGATTCAATTCTGATTGATTTCCAAAATTTCATGGTACCACCAAGTTTTCCACAAACATTTTCCTGAAAAATCATAGAAGGGAAAATATTTGCGATGGAAAGAAGACTACTCTTCTTTATCAAGAAACAATGCACTGAAGCGTACATAAAATCAAAGAAACACCGATATAACGTAATTCGTGCTCGGGTGAGCTTCACCCAGTGGGAGGAACAACCATCTTTTTGGCGACGCGCTTTCCCCATTTTGAAAATTGGTTGCTATCTGAAGTAATAGCAAGCATAATTTTAAGTACGGGTTACAGTCTGAAATAACTGCAAGCCATTTAGGCATGTTTTCTAGGTCCGTAAAGATCTGTGTAATTATTGAAAGACATTTTTAGGTCCGTAAATGTTATCGATGCCAGAAGACGTCTTGAAAAACTATTTTTGGTATTTTCTATTTTTCTGATTTTTTATGGTTTTTGAAGATTTTATATTTTTCTATTTACAAATTTTTGAAAAGAAAAAAATATGTACAAAATGGAGTGCACGCTTGGTTTTAAAGAATGATTTAGCGATGCACTTTCCTTACCTTGAATTCCAACGAGGACTGAAAAACCGGTGTTTCATTTCGAAGTAACACTCATGGAATCCATGGAGATTTAAAACTCATTTTCCGTTGAAAAGTTGATTGAGAAACCCGGTGTTTCTCTTGGAGTTTTAAAATCTGAAGAAGAAGATTTCCCCCTAAGGTTGAACCACATGGGTTCTTTTTGAAGATTTGTTTTTGTGATAAATGGAAATCTTCCGGCATTAGAGATGTTGAAAGCATAGTCATTCTTATAATGCATCGAAAGCATTTCAGGTTTTGAAAGTTTGAAAGAATTTGAACGACTTCGCTTTGGTCTCCACAATTGCTTTACCGGTGTAAAACGACAGTGTAGAGTTTGAGAAACATGTTTCACATCATTTAAATCCTGTTTCAAGTATGGCCTTTTGACACATTTAATCCTCCTCAAAGTATGTTTCATAATAACCATTTTGATAATAGTTGAAATTTTGACGAAACATATCTTGACTTTAAATGACATGTACATGCTCACAGAAAAATGCATCATGCACAAACAAGCATACATATGACTCAAAACCTCATTCTAAATCTACCAAAGTGCACAGAATTCACAAATTAACACACAAGATCAAAGATTAATTCATTCTTTCACTCGAAATTTTCCGAATCCATGCAAGCATCATAATGCATGGATATTGTTCAGCAAAACGACCTAGTAATAGCAGCAAAGGACATCGACATTTTAAGCTCTAAATCACATGATATCAAACCTATGTTGTTACTAATCGAGCAAGCACTTAAACAAGCATTCATTAGTGTTCTCTAAGGCGATATGCACTAATTAATTAGATTAAAACACGTCTGAGAGAGATGCTCCAATCGATAATTACATAAACCTTAGTCTTTGATTATTCCCTTTTGACCGTTGAACTCATTTAAAACATTTTTTGGAACAATTAATAAACAACCAATTAGAAACGCATAATCGTGGAAAATAAACGAGGATTAGAAGATCGTTAGTCTGTATTGTTGAGGTTTTTCATGAAGAATTATGATAATGTGTGCTAAATTCATGATGTTATGAAAATTTTCTCCCCCTCAAAACATGTTCCATTTTGACAGTGCAGAGCAATATAAGTTTTAATGGAGGAACATAGTTTTGAAGATAAGAAGTTTGCACACGTAGAAAGAAGATTCTTTTTGTATTTTTTTTTGGAAATTTCGTATATGTTTTATTTTATTTTTGTTTTGGAAAAAATTATTTACAAAAGAAATTTTGGTATAAGATATGTGCAAATTATGTTATTTAATTTAAGAAGATGTTGACATGGGTACCAGAGTGAGGATATCGTTATGCATGTGTTGGAGTCAGTAGTCAACATCTCTTAAACTTTCTCCACCAAAGCTTTCGAGGCTCCTAAATGATCGTCTGAATTTGAACCTTCTCGAAGTGATGCTTTGGTAGCTTCCACCCAAACCGACAATCATCTTCATGAGACCACTTCCTCCAGATAGTTGAAGTGATGCAAAAAGTCTCATTGTGTGAAGCTCGAAAATCCGAAGAAAGCGATAACACCGAAGTAAGGGTTAATACACAAAAAAGTTACTAAACTTTACAAAAAAGTTCGTCTAAGTTACTCAAGTTTCAAATTGTTCAGTTAAGTTACTATACTTTGCGTATTTATTTATTATGTTACTGATGTTTTAAAAAAGTGTCATTCAAGTCACTCCTTGGATTGGTGACCGGCTATGTCGGGAAAAATGTTGGGAAAAATTAAATTAGGGTTCTTATTTGGGCAAATGGCACAAAAAGGTACCCAACTTAGGGTCTATTTCCAATTAAGGTACTCAACTTTTTTTCTTGCATAAAAAGGCATCCAACTTTTTTTTTTGGCGGATTTGGGTTTTTTACTAACTTCCGTTAACCCACTTCGTTAGAAAATTACATGTTTGGTCCTTGAGTATATATAATCATTTCATGCACAGTCTATCATCATAAAAAAAAGTTCAAAAAAAATATTTTTGCAAAAAAACTTTAGAAAAAAAAAAGTTTTCGAAAAAAATGTTTTTAAAAAATATTTTAATATTTTTATTCAAATATTTTTCTTAAAGTTTTTATTCGAAAAAAACTTTTATTCAAATTTTTTTTTTAATATTTTTAGAATTTTTTTTTTATAAAAAATTCCAAAAAAAAAAATAATTAAATATTTAAAAAATCAATCGATAATTATTTTTAAAAATAGAATTAAAAGTATAGTAACTTAATTGAACAATTTGAAACTTGAGTAACTTAGGCGAACTTTTTTGTAAAGTTTAGTAACTTTTTTGTGTATTAACCCCCACCAAAAATTAAAAAAAATGATATTTTAATGCCACGTCACACTAATACCGGGTATCGTGAGTTAGTATAAGACCAGTAACGTATATAAACGGTTACGCAAAGTATAGTAACTTAATTGAACAATTTGAAACTTGAGTAACTTAGGCGAACTTTTTTATAAAGTTTAGTAACTTTTTTGTGTATTAACCCCCGAAGTAACAGGGTGAAACACGGATCATCTCTATGGTTATCAATCCCAGAATATATGATTAAGCCCGATCACATGAACCTATTGTGCGTCCCTGATGTACACATATCTCTCTCCTGATAGTTGCGATCTTGACGGAATCAGCATAACATTGTGTACATGAAGCATTAACCAGAAGAACTTTCACCATAAGTCTACTCAGTACGCATGAAGATGTCGATAAGCAATATCATCTCACGCTCCAAATATTCTTCTCATATTTCATCCCACTGAAAGCTGACGTAATACGTACCACAAGTATCAGGAGACCACTTCCCCCACGTAGTTGGAATGATACAACAAACGTCACGAGTTAAGACACTGATTTACTCTGCGGTTATGACATTTGTCTTCCCGGGATAACTTCAATTAAGAAGAAGTATTAAGATCACCACGTGTACTCATTATGCATTCAGATGTATGTCTCCTTCCCCCTTACTGGGTTTGATACCTCAGAATCAACAACACATTTTATGCACATCATCTTGAAATCTTGTGAGAAGAATAAGATTGGCTCAAATATATCATGTGAGAATCAACTGCTACAAAAAACTCTCTATTACTATCTTAATCAACCCTTATGTAGGCTATTTGAAGTGACCGCTGATGAAGTAAACCCAATATACCAAACTTGAAACTAAAGTAGAATTCCCCAATCCGTTACTTAAGCTTGCACTATTGTTGATCAAAGAAAGATGTAGAAGAAACCCTCTAAGAACCCTAAACACTCAACAAAGAGCCAAAATAAGTACACCACCTCTTGAGACTATCCACATCCGCAACTGCGTGTGACACTGAGCACTACAATGTAACTCCTTGAAGTGATAACTATAACCCGTGATCACTACAATGTAACTCCTTCCATCAGGAATAACTAGATAATCCAAGTCCAAATCATAAACTTTAAGAGTTCAAGCAAGTCATCAATCGATAAATGAAGTTTCGATGATGAAATAAGTAGACGCTTTCGCAAAACACACTTCAATCTCAATTAAGGGATGCCAAATAAACTCCGTGATCACTTGACATTTCATGTCCAAATTCTTAGCCGTTTTGACGTTTTAACCGACATTTTCCATTATGTTCTTGTGGTTGATTTACAGAGTGCACTTTGGATGGACCAACAATCCGTGATAGTAGAACAAGAGATCGGATCATTATACATGTGCAACTTCAACATCATGATAGTCATCATCAACACCTTGAGGAGTAACTGGAGATTGGGTTACTTGAGTAGTCTAAGTAATACTTCTAGATGGTGCATCTTGATCAATGGAGATTGAAGAAGGTGAACCAGTTGAGTCAGCAGGAACCGGAGCAAGAGCTTCAGAAACTAGATGATCAACATACGTTGAAGCTTGGAAGTATTCAACAAACATAAAACCCAGTCATCCTTAGTAAGTAGAACATTAGGTGTTGGAGGAGAGTCGTATGACCATTCTTCAAACATAAATCAACATGTGGTATATTCACACTTCTCCCCCTTCAAAAATTACATACGAAGTTTGCCATTTTGCCATTTTTGATTGAGCATGTGAATAAGAATACAATCAATCATGTAGTTTATTCACCCTTCTCCCCCTCAAAAATTGCAAACGAGGTTGCCATTTTTGATTGAACAAGTGAATGAGAATTTGATCAAAGATAAGTAGATCCACTTGATGACTGAATGAACATGGAGAGAACATGAAGCGTGTTGTTGAGAATGGTCAGGAATAAGAAGATTTCTCTTCTTCCGAAGATAAGGCGCACTAAATCGTACACCTTTCTTTTCTTTGATGAACGGGGTATGAAGTGTTGTCAGCAGACACCATAATGATGACATTGAGGACCGAGGCTTGAACTGTGGTGTTCAAACGTCATAATGATGAAGAGCGAGGCTTGAACTAATCTGAACAGATGTCATAAACACACATACATCAAAATTGTCTTTCCAGACCTTCTGAAGTAGGAGATATACTTGCTTTAGGCCTCCAGACTTTGAGTCTTCTCATGTAGTAAATGATCGATGTACCTGCAACTGGGTAAGGACTACCTGCACTAACATTACAGACTTGATTGCATATATATGGGTTAGTGACATTGATATCCACACCCTTGGGGGTTTCATGGTCAACCATGATTTTGCCATCGGTAAGCAGTTTTCCGGTAGGTATCCACTTAAGTCTAGCATTCTTAAAAATTCTACCAGTTGGAATCCAGTTATGGCAAGGTCTAGGATTACTAAGCTTCTTATGCATAGTGGAAGGCTTATCGATATCCCTAGTCTCCAAAGATTTAGCAGTTTGTATCCACCTAGTAGAAGTTTTAGGTTTGTTTTGCTTCTTATGCATTGTGAATGACTTACTGTAAATTATAAACTTAACAGGTTGAACCTTAGCAGTGTTCCTCAATAACCTAGGAGGCATGCGAGGTTGTGAACCTAAGATACCATCCTTATGAAGTAGTGCCCTTTTCCTAGCCTTTTCTAAATCATAGTTCTTGTACAAGTCATTTATATCATAAGTTTTTTGAACCTTAATGCAAGGTTTTGACACTGTTTTCGAACTAATCCTAGAGGAGCTGGGTGTAGGAGTAACTACTTGTTGGGGCTTAACACAACTAGAAGCAATAATATTAGGCAAATAATGTGGAGTAACTGGTTTTGTCAAAACTTGTTTCGCATCAACTTGGGAGGCAAACCTTGTTTTTGAAGATTTTGGTCATTTAGATCTAAACGCAGTCGGTTGTCAAACAACTGATTGGTTTCTATTCGATTGTGAAACAGGTTTCCCTAAGATTGATGGTTTTGCAAACTTAGTGTTCACACTATTTCCTGTTGCTTTTCTAAGCTCGTTTTTTTATGTTGTAATAGTGAAACCCTTTTTCCTGAAGTTGAGCTTTGAATTCATCATTTTTGGCAATCAAAGAAGCTGTTTGCTCAATATTCTTAGTTTTTGTTTCTTTGATTAAATCACACAGTTCTTTGCGCTGAATTTTCAAAGACTCGTTTTCATCAAGTAATTTTGCCACTTTTTGATTCAATTCCATGTTTCTAGTTGCAATGACCTCACATACATGATTAGACTTAACATCATTACACATATTGCACATCACAGAGATACGGTTTTTCAGGTTATTGATCGTCAAGTTTTTGGCTTCTATCTGGGCTTTCAAATCATTAATCATAAAGAGTTCACGGAAATCAGGAAGTTCCGGATTTTTACATGGTTGGTTAGTTTGAAAACTTTCTTCCTTTTGTTGCATTGCGATTTCAAGTGAAATACAATATTTTTCAAGTTGTAGAAATCTGTTTGAAAGTTCATTAAACACTTCTTTATCAACCATATCATTTGATTTGAAAGACTCAGCCATAAACAAAGAACTTGATGCATCATCATGTGCAACATCCTGATCAATTTCTCCCCCTTTATGACTCATATTTGTTGAGTCAGGAATGATATTGCTATCAGTCGTTTCTAACAAATATGTGTCATAAGTAGGTTTAATTTGATCAGTATGCAGCTGTTCATCAGAAAGCATATTGTTTTGATCAGTGACATGTACCTCAGCAGATGGAACTTGGGCATTTACCGGCTTGTGATCAACATCCATGCCATTTGTGATAGAAATCCCAAAATTGTCGTTTATATCATGCTTATCAGAAGTAGTATCACTGCATTGTTGTTGCTACGCTCTTTCATGAATGAACTCCTTGACATTACCCATGAGTTGGAGGAGTGTATCTCTAAACGTGTCAACCTCGATTCCAGTGTGATCAGCAATTTTTTTTCGTCATCTGACTATCGTAGTCATAATCCAGAATGAATTTCGAATTGATGAACACTTGGAGTTGTTTGTTGATCACACAAAGGGCAGCCATGGATCCAATTTGGGAAGATTCTCCTTAGTCAAGTTGTTGTTGTAGTTGATCTAAGTTAAGAATCATTGTACACGTGAAAGGCTGAACATCTTGACCAAATAGTGTTGCAAATGCACGTTCGAATCCCATCTTGAATCCAGTTCCCTCTAAAAGTACCGTGAGGTGTGAATGAAGTTGTCGAAAAGGTTCAATGCAACTATCCTTTGCATCGTGAAGCACTTGTTGTGGCTGTTGCACTTCTCTCTCATGTGAGTTAGAGCACAAAGATTCCATATTAGCAATATCAAAATCAAACACGTTTATTTGCTGTACAGGGTTTGAACTCATATGTTCATCGATCACGTCGTACAGTTTGAGTATCTCAGAGATGACAAAATCTGAATTAGTAGACATGATTATGAACGTGCATGAGATTTTACAATTCTATGATTTAAACCGAGAAATAGATTCTTTTGCGGGATTTTACAAAATCAAGAAGAAACCGTGAAACACCGAAGAATTGAGTTGACCGTGTTATGCTAACCGTTGGATCGGAACCATGATTAGAGCATGTATGTTGAATGTGATGATTGAAAGATCGATTAGGTGATATATTGTTCAATTTTGATTTGGACTGGTTAAAATGGGTTTGAGTGATGAAGTAGACAAGTCATAGTATAATTCAGACAACGTTCGTGATTCAAAATCCAAATAATCCCCGTAGTTATATCCAATAAGCCCGAAAATATCACTACCCAAGTAAACAAGCACTCTCGGATTCTTGAAGCACAATCAAAACTGTTGAAGAATATCGACTTGACCCAAAATTATATCACAAAATCCACCACAAAATTTAACTTGTGCACATTCCACTTTTAAGAAAATCAGACATGTTAGCACACAACTTAATATTAACTTTGTAAGCAAGGTGAAGTCCACGCTCAACAAAATATTAATCGGCCCCAAACACATAAGTTAACCAGACGAGGCCCAAGCTAGATGAGAATAGAAGGCCCAACAACTAGAACCCAATACCAATCCTATACTACTTACCCTAATCTCACGGTATAAAACACACTTAATCATAATTTCACTCCCACTTCTAAAAAAAATCAGCCACCACAAAATCTTATACATGTGTTTCAATATAAAAAATCCGTCCCTTTCGTTGATCCACTTAACAGAACCTGACGCACCCTTTGTTTAATATTACTGTTAATCCACGGTCTGTTATATTGTTGTTCGAATCACACAAGGACCAGAAGTTCTTGATTTCTTGATGTCGTTATATAACCCAGGTAGGTATTGTTATGTTTGAAGGAAAATAAGAAATTATGAGACACGTTTGTCTTTGTGATTTCTTAAAAGTTTTCCGATAATAAATTGAAGCTTATGCTTCTTCACGGATCAGTGATGTTTATGTTCAAACTTATAAGTTCTTGAAAGATTTTTGACAAGTGTTTGAACCAACTGAGATCTCGTTATCTTTTTCCTTTTAATTACGTTGTAGTACTTAACCGAATGAAAGTATTGGATGTAGCAAACTTGTTATGATCCTTACTTTTGATGTTTCGGATATTCAATGAAAGTTTAATAAAAACTTTCTACAGATCGATAATGGTTTACAATTCTTTTCATGTATCGATCTGTTAAGGTCAGTGGAGCAATTGCGCCTTAGGAAAAGACGAGACTGAGATCATGTATGTTTCAATTATGTTTCGATTTGTTGTAAGTGGATGAGATGGGTGGATTTGTTGTTAACGTGAGGTGTTAGAAGTTAGATGTGGTATATTGGTTGTAGCTTGTTGTTGTTTCTTTGTCTAGTGAACTGGATTTGATGTAGTTAGTTTGCTTCTTGTTTTCGTTTTCGTATTTCTTGTTTGTTGTTGGCTGTAATGGGTTTAGGATAGGATTAGAGTATGTAAATGATTTTAGGTTTCTATACACACTTATCGCTAACAAGAGTTACAGCAACTCGCTAACAAAATGGACAAATCTGAGCTAATCGCTAACTTTGAGCTAATCTCTAACTTTGAGCTAATCTCTAACTTTGAGCTAATCTCTAACTTTGAGCTAACAGCTAACTTTGAGGCTACCGCTAACTTTTGAGCTACTCGCTAAGTTTTGAGCTAACCGCTAACTTTTGAGCTAACCGCTAACACAACCAGACAAAAATGTCACTATCTTGTGAATTTGTCCTTTTGAGCTAATCGCTACCAAGAAACAGCACACTAAAACTTAGAAAAATCACCCAAAGAGTCAAATAACTTAATGAAATAGGCAAACCAAGCACTAATCTAAGCTATTCTAACAATCCGAATCATGAAAGTAACTCGGCCCCAAACACATAAGTTAACCAGACGAGGCCCAAGCTAGATGAGAATAGAAGGCCCACCAACTAGAACCCAATACCAATCCTATACTACTTACCCTAATCTCACGGTATAAAACACACTTAATCCTAATTTCACTCCCACTTCTCAAAAAAAATCAGCCACCACACAACCTTATACCCGTGTTTCAATATATAAAATCCGTCCCTTTCTTTGATCCACTTAACAGAACCTGACGCACCCTTTGTATAATATTACTGTTAATCCACGGTCTGTTATATTGTTGTTCGAATCACACAAGGACCAGAAGTTCTTGATTTCTTGATGTCGGTATATAACCCAGGTAGGTATTGTTTAATTATTGTTATGTTTGAAGGAAAATAAGAAATTATGAGACAGGTTTGTCTTTGTGATTTCTTAAAAGTTTTCCGATAATAAATTGAAGCTTATGCTTCTTCACGGATCAGTGATGGTTATGTTCAAACTTATAAGTTCTTGAAAGATTTTTGACAAGTGTTTGAACCAACTGAGATCTCGTTATCTTTTTCCTTTTAATTACGTTGTAGTACTTAACCGAATGAAAGTATTGGATGTAGCAAACTTGTTATGATCCTTACTTTTGATGTTTCGGATATTCAATGAAAGTTTAATAAAAACTTTCCACAAATCGATAATGGTTTTCAATTCTTTTCGTGTATCGATCTGTTAAGGCCAGTGGAGCAATTGCGCCTTATGAAAAGACGAGACTGAGATCATGCATGTTTCAATTATGTTTCGATTTGTTGTAAGTGGATGAGATGGGTGGATTTGTTGTTAACGTGAGGTGTTAGAAGTTAGATGTGGTATATTGGTTGTAGCTTGTTGTTGTTTCTTTGTCTAGTCAACTGGATTTGATGTAGTTAGTTTGCTTCTTGTTTTCATTTTCGTATTTCTTGTTTGTTGTTGGCTGTAACGGGTTTAGGATAGGATTAGAGTATGTAAATGATTTCAGGTTTCTATACACACTAATCGCTAACAAGAGTTACAGCAACTCGCTAACAAAATGGACAAATCTGAGCTAATCGCTAACTTTGAGCTAATCTCTAACTTTGAGCTAATCTCTAACTTTGAGCTAACAGCTAACTTTGAGGCTACAGCTAACTTTTGAGCTAATCGCTAACTTTTGAGCTAACCGCTAACTTTTGAGCTAACCGCTAACACAACTAGATAAAAATGTCACTATCTTGTGAATTTGTCCTTTTGAGCTAATCGCTGCCAAGAAACAGCACACTAAAACCCAGAAAAATCACCCAATGAGTCAAATAACTTAATGAAATAGGCAAACCAAGCACTAATCTAAGCTATTATAACAATCCGAATCATGAAAGCACCATCACTAAACAAGTTTAACCACAAACTAAGCTCAAACAGTGATCCATAAGGATACATATTCGACCCATATAAAACCACAAAACACCAAACTAAAATTCGAGAATAAACAATCCCTAAGATGAAACCTTGGCTCTTGATACCAATTGTAGAATATCAATAATCATAGCATACATGGTTTTGTGGTTAGATGGATTCAAAGTATGGAAGAAAACTAGAGAGAGAAAGAAAGAGAGATGGGAGTTCTAGAGAGAGAAAGTGAAAGAACAAATGGTCGAATGATTAGAAGCTCCAACCCTCTCCCTTAGTGGGAGAGGGCTTATATAGTTACAAAATAAATGTCCTCCTACGGGCTGTGGATCAGGTATACAGTGGTTAAAGACCCGTCCGTCCTCCACGTATTACTTAAACTAAACTAATTCTACGATAACTAAATAAATACTAATAAACCTACGAGCTACATAAATGCTAAATAGATACTCGGGGTGACCGAGTCTTTTATATGAATATTTATATTCCTAACATTGTACGGGTTGAAGAAATCCCCAAGGCAGTGGTAAAATGATTTGATAAGTTTACGTTGAAGTCGAAGTATACAAGAAGCGAATATGACCATTGTGTCTATTTGAAAAATCTGCAAGATGGGTCCTTCCTATATATTCTTTTATATGTAGATGATATGTTGATAGATTCTCAAATTCTAGACGAGATTGAAAAGTTAAAGACTCGGTTGAAAAGCGAATTTGAGATGAAGGATCTTGGTGAAGCACAGATAATTCTCGACATGGAGATAGTCAGAGACAAAAAATTGAGGAAGCTCTGTTTAACTCGGAAACAATATCTGAGAAGGATTCTAAAGCATTTTAGATTCGACAAGCAAACAAAATGAGTTAGTACTCCACTCGCTTCTCAATTTAAGATCAGTGCTGCTATGTCACCGAAAAATGATGCAGAGAGGGCAAACATGGAGCAAGTGCCTTATGCGAATGCTGTCGGTAGCTTAATGTATGCTATGATATGTACTCGACCAGATATTATTCATGTTGTTGGGATGGTGAGTAGGTATATGCATAACCCTAGAAAAGTACATTGGTAAGTTATTAAATAGATATTATGGTATATCCATAACACGGTCGATGTAGGGTTAGTATTCAAACTTGGAAGTAGTCAGTGGGTAGCAGGATATTGCGATTCTGACTATGCTAGAGATTTAGACAAGCGGAGGTCTACCACAGGCTAAGTTTTTACTCTGCTAAAAGCTCCAATTAGTTGGAAGTCTACCTTAAAGTCAACTACTGCTTGTCAACTACAAAAGCAGAATATATGGCGATTACATAGGCTGTAAAGGTTGCTCAGTGAACTTGGAATCAATCATAAATTTGTCACGATGCATTCTGGTAGTCAGAGTGCAATTCACTTAGGGAAGAATCAAGTTTATCACGCAAGGACGAAGCACATTTATGTTTGGTATCATTTCATACGAGAGATACTGGAAGAAGGTGGAGTCAGAATCGAGAAGATCCATATCAGTAGATATGCTGACTAAAGTAGTAGCTTGGATCAAGTTCAATTACTGTTTGAACTTGGCCAATATTCGGAAAACTTGAAGATTTGTTTGAAGACTCTATCAACGATGGTTGACAGTGAGATTAAAGGTAATTGGTAATTCGTCAAGGTGGAGATTTGTTGAATAATGGCTCAATATTATGCAAGATATGCAACTTGAAAAAGATACGAAATTTTATGAATGATATGGAATCTCATCAAAGATTTTCTAAAGATTAGGGAAGTTGAAGATAAGCAAGTTGCTTGCTATTTGTGAAGAGTTGAAGCCTATAAATAGAAGCATTTCCTTTGAGTTTAGTACACAAAAACACACAATCAATCTTGTAGACTTGTAGTGTTCTCTCTTTCATTTCTTTTCGTTTGTTGTAGTAGTATATTTCTAGTTTAAGAAATATATAAGTTGTGGCGTTACATCTCTTATTCACTTTCGTATTATCTAATTATCAATAAGCTTATTTGAGGTACAGTTGTGGTGATCAAATATTCACACTTTTTACCTAGTCTGTGGGATATTATCGCGGTTATTCCACAACAATATGAATCAATAGTATTATCTATTTTAAATGAAAAAATTATACGTTACATTTTCACACATCTCTTTGTTAACTTTAAACTTATAACTATTTGACTTCAACCCTCAATAGATGTAATACAACAACATAATCTAATACATTTAATTATAATCGTCTTGAATTGCTTCAACCTAATAGCAACGATATTGTTTGTTTGAGCCTTTGAGAACAATACCTACAATAACGCCGATTAATTTATATCATCATTTTTTTATAACTTCTGTGAACAGATAGAAACAATAGAAGTACCCGCCATGAAGCGCAATCCGAACTTGCCTCATTTTGTTAATCTTCAAATCTAATGAAAAACAAAAAATAAAGTGTGTGTCTATCTAATTGTTTTTTATTTTGATTCAATAAGAAAAGTATGCTTTTTTATGGTACAGTCACTGGGACAGGTGCTCATTGCTTGGGGCCGGGTCCTTGGTGGAGGGTCCAGTTGGTATCTTTAGGATGCATGGGACCAGGGTGATCCCATCGTTCTTCACCTTTTGGAGAGTAGGCTTTTTTATGTGAGTATAATTCGAGTATATTTCTCTTTTATGCAAAAATTCCTGTACTTTATAAATGTTCTAAAATCAAAAGGGGCAATTACATATATACCTACTAAAACTTGCATATCTACATATTTTCTCAAAACATGCTTAAACACAAGATATATAGATTTAAAGGGGCACTACACTACACCGTTATTGAATTAATTCGATATGCCTATCATTCGAAGACTCTTGAATGATTCTAGAATAGTTATTACATATAGATTCTAGTGGTGGAGACTTCAAATTTGGTCAAACTTATGATAGTTTCCGCATCATGACTGAGCATTTGACTGATCAGAAAATATAACACATAGATTAGTGAGAGTGATTGAGTGATATTTTTCTTTCCCTTGCGTAAGGTGCTCGGTTTTGCAGTAAACTAGAAGTAGGTTTAATTTAAATTCATATCCTCTTGTTACACTAGGAGATATTTTTGTAAGTTTAATTCAGAGTCTACTTGAGGACAAATAAAACTTAAGTGTGGAAATATTTGATAGCTCTTAATTTATACATGTTTTTGCTATTAAATTCTCACGATAATTGCTCCTTTTTGCCTTACTTTTATAAGATATTATACTTAATACTATTAAAGGAAAATCACAAGTGAAAATACTTAAGCTATGATTGCCAGGACATACTATATGTGCACATGCACCGCACATGTAGCTCATCCTGATAGTACATGCAAACCACGAGTTTCACTTATGTTGTTGCACTCTACTGCAACATGTCATTCTTCAGGAATAACGGTTCTTACTTTATTGCTATTTATTGTCATTCTAGGAAAATATTACCTTTTAAAATCTACAAACCCTAATTAGGGTTTTATAGTTTTAAATTTTAAAAGTTTTTGACTTAGGTAACAAGAAACCCTAAGTCACCTCGTTAATGGTTTTAGAAAAATTTATTATGGGTTTTTAACAAAAATTTAGTTTTCTTAAAAAAAAACCCTGGTTATAGATTTAACACAAAACCTTAGTTTCTATAATTCTGAATCACGGACTCCGAATTAAGTAAAAATGAATCGTTCATCAGTTTATGGAAACCACCTTCTTGTTCACCAGGATTCATGCCTATTGTTTTTCTTGTTCCCATCTGGCTAGGATTCAAAAAAACAACTCTTATATGGTTTGGGAAAACCCTAGATCGTCTTACATGCTTTTAAAGTTATATTGCTTACCACATGATTTGATTTGGTAACTTCAGGTTTACAAATATAGTTTTAGCATATTTTTAGTAAGGTTTAAACTTTAACAAAAATACCTAAAACATTAAATAACTTGAGGGTCAAGGTAAAGGAAAAGCTAACAAATAAGAATTCGGCTTTTCGGTAAATTAGGGTTTCCACTTTGCGATTTGCCCTAATTAGGTTTTCTTCAGGTTTCAGTCTCGGAGGATACCCTTGTATCCTCATAAACATGACAACTTTAGGATTTAGAAAAACTTAAAGATTCAAACTTTATGTGTTCTAAAAACCACTAATCTGATCACAAGAACTCAGTTCTTGTAATTTTGACAACATTAATTAGTAATTTGTGTGTGTTTTATCATTGGAAAAATTACAGTATAAACCCAACCCTTAGATAAACATCCCTAAAGGTCAAAAGACCCAAGTATTTTAATCTTGATAAAACAACACAAATCATAATTAATTACAAGGGTGATTAAACCATAGTTGTCATTCAAATCACGTAAATCCTAGAAACTCTAAATGGCACAAATCGACCAAAGTACTTACAGAACCATATTTTAGACAATAATTGAAATTACTAAGAACCACAATTAGGTTATACATAATTAATGTAGCTCTTATACCACTGTAGGTTTTGGTGTCACTCGCATGGCTAATAAAACATGCACAATGGAATAAAATAGGTAGCATGGCCATGCAACTAGAAACCCATGACCAGTCTGATCTTAACCTAACCTTAAACATGTAAGAAGGGTGTTTATAGAAGACTTACTTGTTATCCTGCTTACGTAAGCTTCTTAATCAATCTGCTACACGGGGTCGCCTTCTTCTTGGTTAGATCGACCAAGTTAAAGTTTTTAGGAGAAAACCTAACTTTGGGTTACGTCAAGTATCCACCGATACTACACAAGTAGAACAGAGTAGAACAGAGCTCGAACCTAAGCAAGTTAGGCGAGATACGAAACACCACGTAAACCCTAAATAGACTTCGGGTCGATTAGGGTTATGATGCGATCGGTCCAAAAGTTTGAAACCCTTGTGATCACCGCTCGTGGGTAAACGGAGGAGAGGGGAGAATTTAGGGTTATTCTATGAATTATGAGGATCCTTCAAAGTCCCTTTTTATTTATAGGGAAGCTAGGAAGGATATAGAATACTTGTAGGACAATTATTAGTGTTTGTTTAGGAAACAAACACCTCCCCTTCCCTTGGGTCAGTCAAATGAAACATAAACAAGCCTTAGGGGTTGTTTGTTTTACTTCTGTTCATTAATTACCTCTTAATATTTATCCCTTAATAAATAATTAAGTTTCAGGTAATAACCGGTTAACCCTTTAACGAAAATATGCCGTATTTTCATTTTAATTTCTTTCATTTCATTTCGTATACTCGTTTCTCATTTCCGCTTGCTTGTTCTGTTTTGTGTGTATCGGTGTCACCCTTCGGTATTTTCGTTAATGTAAGTTGTGAAAGCTTGTTGTATTGTTTGAATACATAAATTATTTAATGTCTTTTCTGTGAAAGTAAGTTGTGAAAGCTTGCGTGTAATCTATGATTGTAGCATTACTTGTAGTTTTTGTGTAAGCAGATTCTTTTAAGGTATAAAAGACGGCATTTACCCAATAATTATTTAATGTCTTTTCAAATCAAAATCAAATCCAATCTAAAGTGGTAAAAGAAAAAGACCAAAACTCTCAATTCAACCTCACCATCTAGTAGGCACGTAAATGGAGCAGGTGGATGTATATTCACATCCATATCAATATATTTTTAAATCATCCATATCCATATCAATTTAAAGTCATTTCATCCATTAATATCCATATCTGTTGAATGTCAATGAAAATCCATAGGATATTACCAAAAAAAAAGTTGTTATGGATCCATGTAGTTGATGCATATTTTATAATCATTATTCGCATCAATAAATACTTTGTTTCAAATAAAATCACAGTATATAATAGCATGGTATCAACATATACATCGGGACATTTAACTATCTAAAAACGTTTTTGCAAATATAAACATATTTTGAAGGAGAATGATAAGTCTTTCTAAAATATCTTTCTACACATAATCCTACTATTATACAATAATATAAATGTTCATCCAATAATTCTTCATCCTCTTGTCCTCCGATTATTTAGCAGTTCTCTAAATACACATAATGACTGCTCCGTCCGTCTTAAAATAATTTCCCTTCAACGAAAAACACACGGTTTAAGAAAAAACATTCTTTTTCTTACCTTTTAGTCAAATAACTCTTTTACCCTTTAACCAATTAATTAATGTCTTCTTTAAAGTTTGTAATATTAATTTTAAACAACGGATAATATGGTAAAATCGATCAAACTTCCATGTTTATTTTTAGTAATGGACAATAAATTACCTCCCAAAAAAGTAACGTTGACTATAAATTTGGGACGGTGGGAGTAGTTAATTATTTTCTGTTATTAATATATTTATTATTGAGTTTATTCTTATTATGTTTTTTTAAAGGCTAGAATTATATAAACAAGGGCTGCACTAAAAAAGTAGCCACCAAAAAATAAGACGAAAATACAGAAGAAAAAAGACATCCACAAACGGCAAACCAAGCTATACAAAGAACAAACAACCAACCATTAAGTCAAAGAGAACATTGATCTAGGACATGAAATCCCACGACTCCAAATCCTAGCTGGAAGCTTGCAGCGAGCAGAAATCCAAGATTTTGCCAACCGTTGAATGGCTGGAAAAATGTCTTCATCGAGCACTTTATAACCGGAATCTGGCAAAGCAAAAACTACACGATTTCTCCAATTCCAAACAGCCCAAAGACAACAATGAAAAACTCCATGAATGATTTTGTTTAGCTTTCAACACCCAAGATCAACCATATTACAAAGACTTACATTCACAATGCCAAAAGAAGGGAAAGAGATGGAAAAATCGAGATCCTACCAGCTCCAAATTTTTCTCCAAATCATCTTCACCCAAGGGCGTAAAAGAAGACAATGGGAAAAAGATTCGATGTTAGCCTCACAGAAGGGGCATAAGACAGAATCCATATTAACACATCTAGCACATAAGTTGGAACGAGTAGCCAATTTGTCAATCGAGGCACGTGTCACACCTCGCCAAGGCGGAAACGCGAGTGTGTAACTTCATGGATATCATCACAACACCTGGTGTCTAAATAGAGAAATACTACATGCACATAAGATAGAGCAAAGTACAAGCACAAAGTGTTGTAACAATACCCAAAAAAAAAATAACCAAATCAAACCTCCAAAGGTATCTTCAACAAAGTCAAACATATTCATAATCCAAACATATAGATAATTGATCACGATGCAACTAAAGTCTCTTCTAGTCGCTTCCATCTATCTTATCCTTAGAATGCTCACCTGAAAATGATGCTTAAAGCGTCAACATAATGTTGGTGAGATTCATAGGTTTAAGACACAGATACCCTCTCAAGGCAACCAGTTCACTGTGATCATAAAATATAGCTGGACGAATAATTAAAGTTATCATATAAGCTAACATGTATTCACACACGATAAGGGCAACCAATGGGACGGAATGTGTCCACCGATCCAAATTCACAACATCCGGGCCGGAACATGACTCCCGCTCCAATATAGACATCAATTAGGTCGCATACGCGAGCAATAGGACAAAGCATCCTCCCAATCGAGTCTCTGATATGCATGCCTGATAATTGCCGATAATACACGATAATCACAACATATAACCATCACATCATAATAACCATCACATATAGCATAAATACGATAACATTATAAGTCCAAGCTTTTAAACCACACATAATCACAGTAACTCAAATCATTTAAGACAAGCATCATTCCCATCCCAAGTTTAAATCAAAGTAAAAAGTGGGACTATTAACTCACCTCAACTTTGCAGCTTCCAACAAATAACAATCACAAATCTAAACAACACAAATAAGTTCACGTTACACATGGTCAAGCTAAAAGCTATAACCCGTGCAATACTCATATGATGGATTTCTAAGATTCATATGATCCACCATGGATCTCCTAGACTCCATACTAAACACCAACAACAATTAATGCTCACTAAATCCCTTGCACTTATAATTTCAGAAAACGCAGAATTTTGGGGTACTTTCACCCACATAAAATAATAACCATTCAAGCTTAATAACTCACCCTAAAAATTCACCATGGTCTCTCATAAGCATACAAGCTAATCCCAGAAGCCCATGGTCTAATAACACACACAAATACCCATAAGAAAATCAAACTTGATAATTATCCAGATTCAGATCTGAACGCACACCAAAAAGTTTTGATTTTATAAAAATACTTCTACAACTTTTTATCATGAATCCTTTTCGTGGGAGTCTAAAATAACCTAAAACTTAACTTTCCCAGAAGGGCTAACCTTAATAACATTCTTTCACCCACAACTCACCATCAAACTTTTACCCAAATTCTGTCCCGGTTTAACAGCTTTGACACCTTATCTCGTAAAAATCAAAAGACTAACTTCCCGACCTCGAAATCAGTCGTGGTCGGACTTTTTGGAAAGCTATTTCTTTGAACTACAATTTCGATTTAAAATTCGTGATCTAACGCATTACCATCTATTAAATAACCTCGTATCTTTACAGCCTTAACATTCTGTCCAAACCCTAACTTGCAAACTAACGTGTTTTACGCTCAATTCTCTTAACCAATCATCATACTATTATCAATTAATGATTCCAACATGTTTTACATCATAAATTTACAGAAGTTTATAAACCATAACTCCATCATAATTTATATCACATGAATTATAACAATAACTAATTAATTACATGAGAACTAGTATCAAAAGTATACCTTGAACTTGATTTTTAGCTTCAAAAGCAAAACCCTAAATTTTTCTTCTTCCTTCTCCTTGTGTTCGACCCAAATTGTAAAAAAAAAAAAACGTTTTTGGGTGTTGGGTTTGTATTTATGTTAATTATGGATAATCCTTGGGCTTAAGAATCATATTTGGACTCAAATTGGGTTTCCTTTTCCCCTAAAAACCCTCTTTGGCCGATTTTTATATATACATATATATATTTTATATTTTTTTTT
>LBNU01026782.1:42400-64988 GCA_014162995.1 Artemisia annua | reverse complement strand
AAAATAATCATTTTCAAAACAAAGTTTCCAAAAATAGAATTTCACACACTCTATAAATATATCCCATGAAAACAACCTTCTCGTAACTTACTAACGCTCAAATACTTGAACGAAGACTTGTTACACAAAACCGCAAAACACCAAAACTACACAACTCGTTTCTACACCACAAAGGTGTTCAAAATGAACTTACCCAAACTCAACACCACTCAAATCATAACAACAACCTTACACGCAAAGGGATTTAGTGCCACACTCATACTTATAATAGCTATATCATACATATCTCACACATGTACCCCACATAAACACTTAATTCATATCAAACAAAGACAAATGGATCGAGACTATTAGTCAAACTAATCTGCTAAAATCACGGTTGTCACAGCACCCCACACGCAAATGTTGACCTTTTGCGGAATCCACGAATTCCATCGATGATGTAAGTCTAATCGTCTTCACTTAACAACAACCTTTGGATACGAGATGAGAGGGATTTTACCTTGCAAAAACCAGAGGTGTCACCAGACTATATCCATTTGTCAGCACAACCATCTAATAAAGAGGAATTGCCAATATGAGAGATAAGGGAAGAAAACTCATCAATAGCACGACCACGAAGGGGAATACGCAAAGCCCAGGCTCTACCCCAAGAGCCATTGACAAGCTTCCAGCAATACCTAACTAAACAGTCTTGATCCGAGTCAACGGAGAATAGACGCAGGAAAATATCCATAAGACATAGACCATTCCGACACCACGGTCTTCCAGAAAAGGAAGCTAGAGTCATTAGAGACCTTCAAGCAAAAAGAAGAACTAAAAGATGGATCAATATCAGTGATGTTGTTCACAGCTTTAACAATATCACCCCAAATGCCACGCGGACCCTTAATATTAGACGAAGGCCCAAAACCACCATCGACACCATAAAATTCTCTAATAACTCTCCTCCATAAAGTGTCCTTATCCACCAAGAATCTCCATTTCCATTTACCGAGTAATCCAAGGTTTTTGGCCCACAGACTACCCACACGAAGACCTCCCATGTTGCGATCAAGAAGGATGCCATTCAATTTTACCCAACTAATTCCTCGACTACCATCTTTAAAACCCCAAAAGAACCGCGCTCTAATAGACTCAAAAAGCCTAATAATTTTAAAAGGAGCGTTAAATAGAGATAAGAAATAGATGGACATGCTACCAAGAACAAAATTGATAAGAGTAAGTCTGCCCCGGACTGAGAGGGACTTGGCTTTCCAAGCGGAAAGCTTGTTACGAAACCGATTAATGTTAGGATTAAGAAAAAGGTTCGGTCGCCCCATGTATTTACATACTTATCGTAGCTCTTAGTTTTGTATATATTAGATTAGATATAGTCACACCATGGAGGACGGACGTGTCTTTACCCACTGTACACCCGATCCACAGCTCGCAGGAGGGCGTTTATTGTAAGTGTATATATACCCTCTTCCCACCAAGGGAGAGGGTTGGATGATTCAATAATACACACACTACTAGTGTGACTTTTCTCTCTCAAGAACATCCCCTCACTACTCTCTTTCTCTCTCTAACTTCGACCATGGTTACCTTGTTCTTCCATCTTCCAAGACCACCCGAATCATTACAATAATCAACATATACGATCCTATAATTGGTACCAGAGCCAAGGTTGTTAGTTGTGACGATTTTTGTGGTTCTAATCTCGGTTTTGATGCTGTTTTTGAAGTTGTTTTTTGTTAGCAGCTTTTAAAGCTGTTTTNTGATTGTTTGAAGCTGTTTATTGAAGAGTGTAACTTTTGTTGATTGCAAGTTGCTGTTTCTCTGTTGCGATTTCACATTCGGCTTAGGCTTCTTGATTGCGTTTTGTTATATTAATGGTTATGTATTGGTTCCGTTTTGCCGTGTCTTAGGTATGTTTTTGGCTTATTATCAAATGGGGTAAAAGGACAGAAAACTTGAAAGTGACCTAGTCCTTGCGGTTTGGCATTTTGTTACTGCGATTTGCCATTTCTGTTGCGATTTGCCATTTTTGTGGGTTAAGCGATTTGCCTACTGAAGACAAATTATCTAACTTATAGAAACAAGATGCTGCCAAAATTTCAAGATAAATTATGATTTGTCAAATGAAGTTAAAGAAATGATGAAGAAGATGAAGCAAACAAACACCAACAACAACAACATCAAACAACCACATGAGTTAATCCTAAACCCATATCAACAACAATCCAACAACAAATAACCAGATCCTACACTATCCTAATCCAACACCTACAAACTCACAATCAAACAACATTACATCTAATTATCCCTTCACCAATCTTCACCATGGCTGGTAATAGATGAAATAAAAATAAATACAAGATCTCAAACTTTCCTTCGTTTGTGTTGTCTAACACACTTCATGACCTTCAAAAGATCACGCCAAACAAAAGGAATGTTGGGATTTAGGATTCTACTTTTGAGAAATTGTCTAAGTGTCAATCTGCTGCTAATGTACTGAATCTGCTGCTAGTGTAAACAATCTGCTGCTAAGCTGGAAAGTGCTGCTAGAAGAATTGCAAGACTCTGCTGCTCAGAGATTATAATAGAAACGTGTCTTGTAGTTATAGTAAAGATTGTGTAAATATTCTATATGTTTAGAATATCTTTGTTTGTGTAAGAAGTCATTGTAAAACCGTGTAGGGTTCCTTGTCTATAAAAGGAGATCCCTAGGGTTAGAATTATGTACGTGTCTGTGTTAAAGACGAATCACTTCAAGGTTGTAAACCCTAGTATTGTTAGAGTGTTCGTATTTAATATATTGAAGTGTTAAAGTGTGAAAACTTTGTTCTTGTGTTCATCTTAAGTTAAACAGTATATTCTGCATATTGATTAAGTTCATTATAATTAAGTCAGCTTCTATATAAGATCTACTGCTCAGCTTGGATCAACAAGTGGTATCAGAGCTTGTGATCTAGAAGCTGTGATCAAGAAGAACTCAAGTACACTCAAACTCTGTTCATAACCTCAACTGAAGTTATGCGTGATGATACACACATGGTTACTGCATCAAAGGTGCCAATGCTCAAGCAAGGAGAATATGAGCTTTGGAAGATGAGGATCAAGCAATACATGAGAATGATTGACTACAAGATGTGGAATGTTGTCCTGGATGGTGACAAATTTCCATTGGTTGTTGATGGGAAGAAAATACCCATTAAAGGCAAGGAAGATGAAGATCAAAGGAAGTTGGAGATCAAGACTCATAGTATTCTCATGATGGGAATACCTAATGAGTATCAGTTGGACTTTGAAGGCTGTGAAACTGCCAAGGATCTTATGGATGNGACAAATTTCCATTGGTTGTTGATGGGAAGAAAATACCCATTAAAGGCAAGGAAGATGAAGATCAAAGGAAGTTGGAGATCAAGACTCATAGTATTCTCATGATGGGAATACCTAATGAGTATCAGTTGGACTTTGAAGGCTGTGAAACTGCCAAGGATCTTATGGATGATGTTGAAACAAGGTTTGGTGGCAATGCTGCTACTAGAAAATCTAGGAAGAATGTTTTGAAGCATCAGTTTGAAAACTTCACTGCTTTAAGTGGTGAAAATCTTGATGGTACCTATAACAGGCTTCAAAAGCTCATAAGCCATCTGAAGCTTGTGGGCTACACAGTTCCTGAAGAAGATATCAATCTCAAGTTTCTCAGAAGCGTTGCACCAGAATGGAGCATGCATACTGTTGTGTGGAGAAACAAAGCTGATTTTGACACAATGAGCTTGGATAATCTCTACAACAACTTGAAAGTATATGAATCTGAGATGAATATCCCATCTAGTTCATCTACTTCATCCTCTGCTGCTCAAAATATAGCTTTTGTGTCCTCTAAAACTAATAACTCCTCAGACACTGACTCTGCTGCTTATGGTGTCTCTGCTGCTAGCACTAGCAACTCTGCTGCTGGTTCCAACAACAGTGATACTATGAGTGATGCTGCTATTTGTGCATTCTTGGCTGATCTTACTACAGGTACTCAAGTTCTAAATTAGGATGCTGATCATATTGATCCTGATGCTCTTGAAGAGATAGATTTGAAGTGGCAAATGACAATGTTAACCTTGAGAGCAAGAAAGTTCTTGAAGAGGATTGGAAAACAGCTCAAGTATAAGCCTCAGGGTAACACGGGATTTGACAAATCAGTGATGGAGTGCTACAACTGCAACAGAAAGGGTCACTTTTCCAGGGAATGCAGGGCTCCAAAGAAGAATGTAGAGACTCCCAAGAAGATTGCAGATGAGTCAAAGCCTTCTACAGCTCTGGTGTCTTGTGATGGGTTAGGTGACTATGATTGGAGTGACATGGCTGAAGAAGAACCAAATCATGCTTTCATTGCTGAAGTGAAGACTCAAGGGCATAACTTTGCTCTTATGGCCTATACTTCCTCATCATCTGGTTCTGATTCTGAGGTATCCAATGAGTCGAATGATTCTACTTGTTCTTTTCAATCTTGTGTAGACACTATAGAAGAATGTAAAGCTAGGAATGAAAGTCTTAGGAAAGAAGTTGAGTCCCTAAAACTTGATAACTTAGGTTATAAAGTAGGAATTCAAAATGTAGAAAGAAGACTTGAATATCTTAAAGAGTATGAGTTTGAATATATTGATAGAATCAATATACATGATGGTGAGATTTTTGTTAAAAAGAATGAGATTGAAATGCTTAAGAAAAAGTTAATAGAAGCAGAACAGGCTAGAGATGAAGCTCTTGCAGATAAAGATAAACATATTGTCAGAGTTGAAAAACAAAAAATTGCTTCAACAGCCATAGATCATACTATTCAGTGTCAATTAATGAGAAAAGGTAGTGGCATAGGATATAATGAAGTAGCTCCTCCAGTAAAAAGTGCTTTTGCACCACCAGATAAGGAGTTATCTATTTTAAGTAAGTTAGATGTCAACTACCCTGTAGGTGAAAATAGTAATATTAATAATAAAACACCTAAGGTTGATGAGAAAAAGTTTTCAGATGCACCAATCATTGAATATTGGGTGTCAGATAGTGAGGATGAACAGGATGAGTCAACACAAAGTGACAAAAAGGAAGAAATTTATAAAGTTGATGAGTCTAAATTTAATCAGGTTAAGTTTCTGAAACCTTTGCTAGGTCATAATATGTCTAGGAAAGTTGTTGAGTATAATGAAGTACCTAGACATCATATGAAAAGGTTTAATAACAAGCCTAGGGGAAATCCAAGAAATTTCAATAACCTAGTTTCATGTAAATTAGGTAATGAATTTCAACTTAGGAAGAAGGCATGTTATAAGTGTGGTAGTTTTGAGCATCTCATTGCAAACTGTAAGGATTACCAAAAACCTGTTTGGAACCAACATACCAGAGTGAATCATCAAAACTTTTCAAAAAGGACTTACTCTCCTTCTAAAAGACAAATGGTTCCAAGAGCCGTTTTATTGAGATCTGGTATTACTAGATCCATTGTAACTACTCAAACTAAAAGGCCTTTTCAAAATAAAACAACTGGTTCTACTGCTAGTCCAAAAATAGACTCTGCTGCTAAGGCAAAAGACTCTACTGCTGTTCCCAAAGTCATAACAGATACAGTTGTTGGAAATCATTTATATGCTGTAAAGGCCTCAACTTGCTGAAGTTGGAAACCAAAATCAAATGTTTTAACTAAAGCTTCCAACAACAGCAGTGCATCAATGGACCTCACTAAATATGATTATGTTGATGCACAGGGCAGATCCAAGTCAGTGATGGCTTGGGTCAAAAAGAGAAACTGATTTCTCTACTTTTCATGTGCAGGGCAATCTACAAGATGAGCTAAAAGACAAAGGAATTGTGGATAGCGGATGCTCTGGACATATGACAGGATACATATCCCAACTTGAAGATTTTGAGCCAATGGAAAATGGTGGATATGTTGCCTTTGGTAATGATGTCAAAGGAGAAAAAATTGTGTGTACTGGTACTATTAAAACAGGGAATTTGGATTTTGAAAAAGTGTTCCTTGTAGAAGGACTAAAGTTCAATCTCTTTAGTGTTTCACAGATGTGTGACAAGAGGAATTTTGTTCTTTTCACTGATACTGAATGTCTTATCCTTTCTCCTGACTTTAAGTTGCCAGATGATAAATTTGTGCTACTAAGAGTCCCTAGAGCTGATAACATATACAGTGATCATATAATGAACATAGTTCCCAAAAGAGCTTTAACTTGTCTTCTTGCAAAGGCCACTCTTGATGAATCCAAATTATGGCACAGAAGACTTGGACATTTAAATTTCAAAACTATGAATAAATTGGTGAAAGGCAATCTTGTCAGAGGATTACCTTCAAAAGTTTTTGAAAAAATCTTGAAACTGTGTTGCCTGTCAAAAGGGTATACAACACAGAGTGTCTTTTAATTCCAAAGTTGTGAATACCATTACCAAGCCTTTACATTTGCTTCATATGGATTTATTTGGGCCTGTTTATGTGAATAGTCTGAATAGGAAGCAATATTGCCTAGTTGTCACTGATGATTTTAGCAGGTTTACTTGGGTGTTCTTTCTAGCTTCTAAGGATGAAACCACTGAGATTCTTAAGGAATTCATAACTAGAATAGAAAACCTAATAAATCATAAAGTTAAGATAATCAGATGTGATAATGGAACTAAATTTAAGAATCATGCTATGAATCAGTTTTGTATGGGTAAGGGTATTTTAAGACAATACAGTGTTGCTAGAACTCCTCAACAAAATGGTGTAGCAGAAAGGAGAAATAGAACATTGATTGAGGCTGCTAGGACTATGTTGTCAGATTCTAAATTGCCTATACCTTTTTGGGCTGAAGCAGTGAACACTGCCTGCTTTGTGCAAAATAGGAGTAACACTGGTACAAAAAGTTGTATCGGTCACGCCAAAAATGTGTGACGATATGCATATAGTCACACACGTTTTTTTCGTTGTGTGTCACCAAAGGTCCCGCCACCGTAGGTGGCATATGGTCACATTGTTGAGTTCGTGGCCTTTTCCATCTAAAAAGAGTGACCAAAACCCCGAATATGTGTGACAAATTAGGCACAAGTTTTGTTGGATTAGTCATAATCAGTGACCGTAAACACTTTATAGTCACACGAATATTTTTTGAGAGTAACTATTGTTCATCCTTTGGCCATACAAATCCCAACCTATAAAAAACACAAGTGTGATTGCTAGTTTTAGAGGTACAAAATCATCCCAAAATCCTATTAAAACGCCACGTGGAATACCTCTACTAATAGAAAGTTTTCACAATTTTTTTCAAACCGGATTTGGGAGATAAAACCGGAGCTAAAATAGGCAAATATATTTAATTTATGACACAATTTTTATTGTTCTTCCATAACCCACACCCTAACACAATTTTTATACCAGAAATCATCAATAAAACCCTGCAAAGAAAACCCCCGCTCACAAAAAACCCGGATCTAGGAAGGAACTAAAAACACACAACAACAATTTTCTAATGACGACATGAAGGTACAATTTTTGTTGATAATTTATGGTTTATTTTACAATTTTTGATGATTTATGGTGGATCTGTTAATTATAATTTCTATTTTGTTTTCGGGATGCAAAATACGGTGTTCCGGTGGATTAGGTGTATCGATTATTGACGGCAAATTGTTCCGGACACCTTATTGACGGCAAAATATTCCGGCCACGATGGAGAATTTGAGCAAATTGGGTAAACTCACTATTTTGTCGATATGTAACTTTGATATATTATCCAACAAATTATAACATTTATCTTGATAATTTATACCACAGATATCGTGTTGCTGATGGTGTGATTACATTACGAACAATCAAATCACTTATAAATCAAGGTATTCATATAACAAAAATTTATGGTTTTAATTTTCAACAAGTGATTTGAATTGGATATGTCAATGTTGTTTTTGTAATTATTAGACAAGATCCATAGTTTCGACAATAGTCATTTGTTGTAATTATTTGTCATTGGTTTCATTATATAGGTTGCAAAAGTTGGTTGGTTAACTAATTAAAGAGATTGCTTGAAAAATAGGAAAATTGGAAATTTGGTTTTTTAATAGTTGTCACCATCATTACCACTGCTTTTAATACATTTCTTGCTGATATGTTGTTTGTGCATTCATTACCCAAAATCACAAGTTTGTGTCGATAATTTTTGATCCGTTTTTACGTACAACTTATATCACTGGATATGGGTTCGTGCTGGTGCTAATTAAATACGCGTGAGATTTTGTAGAGCGACTTAATAAGAAAACCTATGTAACTTTTGCTAAAGCTTGTGACTAAATATTTATGTATACATCTGATAGAAGGTGAGTAAACTATCTGACCTCAAGGAACCGGGAATCTAGGAAGTTGCAGAAAGCACAAAAGACTGAAATGAGCTTCAGGTATACCATGCTATTTTTGTTCGAGTTTCTAAATACAATACTCTTATAGATCAAACAAACTCAAAAGTTTTTAGTGATCGCTATTTTTTTTACATGCTTTGGTTTATGGTTTAGAACCTAGATGGTCCTGAAGCAAGAATCGCAGACTATTTTGATATAATTGCTGGGACAAGTAATGGTGGTCTCATCACTACGATGTTAACCGCTCCTGATGACAAGGTTCCTAATGATAAGGACACTAAAAAGCGACCTTTGTTCAAAGCCAAGGAAATCAAAGAATTCTACCTCAAAAAGTGTCCCAAGATCTTCCCTCAAAACTGGTAACTATGATATTTGTGTATAGGTGAATGGACATGCGGGCATTGGGTTTTCTCATTATATATAACATGTGAATGGTTATTTCAAAAATTATATTCATGCCTTTTGCTATTAATTTTTTAGACCAGGAAGGTGCTAATAAGAAAGTGTTAGGACTAATAATATAAGAACCTGTTATGAGACAAGGAAGGTGCTAGCTGAAGCTTTGGAAATTATTTTTAACGCGTTTGACTTTGATGTTTTCATCATTTTGCAGGTATTCACATACGAATGAACGGTTTTTATAGCGCTTTTGGGATAGATAACAGTCAACCAGAGACTTTGATTGCATTATATGATGTTTTGCGTCATCGTCGGTTTAGGCAACAGTGCTTCACATATGACCCATCCAATATGTCATGCTGCAAAAAGTAGGACGACGCCGACACCAACTGTAGGAACAAATGACGCGGCTACGCAGCCCACACAAGTTGTGCGTACATGTGAGCTGCATACAGTTAACTCATCAGATTGGCTAACGGTAACATTTCAACTCAGAGTTGCTAATCCCACGTGTTATTTTTATTCAATGTGAACTGCAGGTGCATCACAAACCTGTGCTCATACGAATCAGTTGCCTGTATGAATAGTTTTTTGGCTCTAAAGTTTAAGAGGTGGATGTGACCAGAGCTTACATGATTAAATTTCTTCTGCACTTAGAAATGGCCGTTGTATTGATTGGTATTATGTAGGATTTAATTGCGCCTTAGTTCAATGAGTTTGTGGACACAATCATGTGTTATTTTGGACCAAATTGTGTACAATGAGAAAGAGAACATTGAAATGACATGGGGTCAATATGTGATTCCAAAATTTAATGGTATATAATAATGGCTGCTTCCTTATTGTACTTAGTGTGGTTATACATAATGTTGTATACTTATACTGCCCCTTTATATCATCTAGGTGCTTCCATTGAAACTCGGGTGCTTGATGTGGAGTGGTTGGGTCACAATTTGATGCCAAGTGGCCTTGAAGCCGAGTTGTGCTTTAAATGAAAATCGTTTCTAGGCAGACACAACAATTACAGGTCTATCAGAGGAAAGATCGTATCCTTATAAAAAATGGAAAAAATTTAGGAGATCAATGGTCATTGGGTTTGGTACACTGCTCATTTCATCTACGTAACATTACTTTGTTAATTTATGAATAAATACACAGTGAACAAGTTTGAACGTAATTGAATTCTTTCAACCTGATCATTATTTATTTATAAATGTTATCCAGGAATGTGACACTTAAGGACACCAGCAATGGAAAAGGGACAGTGATTTATAGCGTAAAGGATGTGATTTCGGCACTGAAAACACCTATTGTCAAGGACGTGAAGGTACTAATTTTTCTGCATTTACAATAAACATATTATTGTTTGTTGGTGGGGTAGGGGCACACAAGCTGAACTAAATAAAAATAAAAAATAATACTGTAAATAGATTAATTTTGGCTTACCCTGTCAAGAGTGTACATCCAAACATAAATTGTCTTCTAGTAGGTTTATTTAAAAATGTATGCAACATCTGTTTCGGTCGTGCCTCCTTTGACACAGAGGTATGGTTTCTTTACCTCATTTAGTTAATTATCAGTTTAGAGTTAGCGTGTGTGGACATGGTTACCGAACTTACATTTTAACATTAAGTAGGCAATTAAACTTCTAATAGCATACACTGAACTCATCAGGAAAACCTGCTACGTATCCGAACTTACATCTTAATAATAAGTGTCCGAACTTTCTTAATATGTGACCCTCGACTTTCGGTGACCAGATATTCAAAATTTTGGTTACCAAGTGACCTAAATAATTGGTTTCCTTAGTTTAGTGACCAGAACAACCAAAGGAAGTACCTACTAAAAGTGGTCATTAGAAAGTATGTTATCATCAGTTGGCTTTGACCCTTTGTTTTGTATTTTTAGTGATACGTTGATATAGAGATGACATTATTATGGGCTAACGTATCAGAAGCTCATCCACCTATTCAGTTCTTTCTAATTATTGAAACAACTTTATAGGCCTTCCAAATGCGTATTTGGGCTATTTTATACCAAATCAAGCAAAAAAGGTGTTGGATTACGAACATGAGTACATGACATTAAATTTCGGAAAATACCAAAATTCACCAGTCACCTTTTTTATTATTGTAAAAGTAAGCAAACTATAAAACGATGAAAAAACTTGCTCATCACTCATCATATTTTTTTACCAAATTTAGCATAAGCAAAACCGTTAGCATATTTGTGTTGTCTATAAAGTAGCATCAAAATTTAGGTTGCATCCTTATTCATCATCCTGATATTGAAAAGGATCACTTGGTGAAGCTTATGAAACAACTAATAATACATATGGTGCCATCACAGGGTATATCTGGAAGAAGTACACATCCTACCGCGGCTTATGTTCCTACTCTGATTGGAACGGGCGTGTTTTCACTTCTTGGATGAAAGGAAAATTAGTGTGTTGGTATGTGGAGCCATATCTGAATTGGATGGTGTTAGTCTTTTTTTTTTGATGAGCACTGGCGGGATGAAAAAAGGATGGTGAGCAAACAGTTCTTGAAGCATGTATGGATGACAAGGAACATTTAATGTCTCTGACCTCTCCAAAGGAAGTTTTATGTGGGTTTTAATTTTCGAACTTAAGGTATGCCTGTATTTTTAACAAACCAAAAGTTAAAACTTTAACATTAATATTGAACTTATGGTTAACTTGGTGTTCATCGTGTTGAGTTTTATTGCAAGTATAAATAGTTTTCTTATTTATAAACATGTTGCGAGCTGCGCACCTACTATCAAGCCTATTTTGGTGGAATCTTTAACAAATTTAGTCCAAGCACTCGATCTGTTTGGAGTACAAATATGTGGTGATCATTTGGTAGTTTTAAATTCTTATTTGATATTTAGTTACATTTTTTTCTGTGATAACGAGGAAAACTACGAACCGCACAACCAATGTAATCTATAAAGAAGTGCTTCATACGCTTTGATTATTTTTAAGTTTAACTATGTGGTATATTATGAATAATTGTTTTTTTTCGATGCAAATGATTTGATTTTGTGTTGCGTAGTTGATATTCTTATCAATAAATATCATGAACCGAACCCGCCCAAAGGGCTGGTCTTTGCAATGGCACAAGGTTGCAGGTATTATAGAAGCATGAATCATTTCAGGTGGCAAGATTGGAACAGTTTGTGCTATACCATAGATGGCCATATACAAAAGCCAATGCCATAAACAAAAGCCAAGGCCAGACGTTGTCTCATGTTGGTTTATTGCTACAACGGCCTTTCTTTTCACACGGTCAGTTATATGTAGTTGTTTCGTGAGTTAAAAGCAAGCGAGGTTTAAAAGTACTTTGTTGTGATAGAGATGGCAACTACACCGTTGAAACGGCTAAAGTTGTTTATCCATTTTGTAATATACATTAATCTTTGTCTTATTAGTTTTATATTTTTTTCATCTCCATCTATATGTTTATATGGTAGTTCGATGTCTTATGCAAACAATTTACTATATCAATTATGAGATTAAACTGATAGAGCTAGCCCGCACATCGGGCGGGTCTTAAAGCTATATATAATACATGTGACATTTGAGATGATTTATTCCATTAAATGTGTATTTTATGTGACTATTTCCCGTCCTATGGCCACATGAATATTTAATAAATGTGACGTTTGTGATGATTTAGTCACACAACGGGTGCTGTTTTTTAGAGTTAGTCACATACAGTTAAGGAAACAGTGGCCAAAAGTGTTAATAAGTGTCACCATATGCTGTTTAAAGTGAAGAAATGTGTATTTTGTGTGACTATTGCTCATCCAATGGCCACGTGAATTTTATGTTTGTGTGGCCTTTTGTAATATTTAGTCACACAACGCATGTTTGTTTTCCGTATTTAGTCACATACAATTAAGCAAACAGTGGCCAAAAGCGTTAATAAGTGTGACCATATGCTGTTTAAAGTGAAGAAATTTGTATTTTGTGTGACTATTGATCATCCAATGGCCACATTAATTTTATGTTTGTGTGGCCTTTTGTAATATTTAGTCACACAAACCATGTTTGTTTTGGGTATTTAGTCACATACAATTAAGCAAACAGTGGCCAAAAGCGTTAATAAGTGTGACCATATGTTGTTTAAAGTGAAGAAATTTGTATTTTGTGTGACTATTGATCATCCAATGGCCACATGAATTTTATGTTTGTGTGGCCTTTTGTAATATTTAGTCACACAACGAATAAAGCAAATAGTGACCAAAACTGTTAATAAGTGTGACTATATACATCTTTTAGTCACATTTAAGAAATAAATATATATCAAAACAAATTCAAATATATTTCAAAACAAATTCAAATACAATAAAATTGTAAATATAAAATTCGTATATAACTCTATACCCTAGGACCTCCTTTTATACACCAAGGAGTCCTAGTCGGCTTACAATACTTTCCTAAGTATCTATAATCTTTTTCATAAACAACTAATACATATCATACAAGCAATACTAATTAAATATATGAAACAACAATACTAACTTATAACTAACAGTTGTAACTAATACACTAGCAACATTAACTTCGAGCAGTCTTAACTTTATGCTAGCAGTACTAATAGCATTACTAACAGAAGTACTAATCTCATCATCTAGATATTATCCGTCTCTGTTTTAAGTAGAAAAGAGAAAAGTTAGAAGCACATACAAATATACAATACCCATTTTAGAGATTAGAAAAAATTTACCAAGAGCCGATGGAAAAAGCGGTCTGATGTGTCATCTGCATTCAAATACCCATTTTGCTGCAGTTGTAGAACAAAACCAGCAGACAGTTTAGTGTTATTAATCTATATGAATTTAACGGGGATCTCAAACAGTCACAATGATATGGTTAGAAGTTACGGTATTACGAAATGCAAAAAAACATGCACCAGTCCAGAATAGCACCTAAAACCTACAATGGTACAAAAGGTTAGTAAACCAACTTGGTATACCTTATCTTGGAATTCTTTTTCTGCTTCAGAAGATTCAAATGCATTGCCGTCATCCCAGCTGGCAGCCGGATGGTTAGCTACCTGTTCCATTAAACAAGTTAGGACCCCAGAATGCTGACTTGAAGAAGGGGCTTTCTTAATTAGAAGTATTCCCACTTAGACTGAGTTATAACTAAATTGAGCTTGAAAGTATTATAAACTTAGAGCCTGAGAAAAACGCCATTAGTTTTACCTGTGAATAATAATCGTCCATTTCTTCCTCTATCTGCTGACGTAACTCATCCTATAAACAGATGTTATGAACTGTAAGAAACCAAGGCACTAATAACACTGCATAATATAAGATCTGCCAACCATGAAACGGTAAAAATATACATGGGTTGGATTTGGTGACTGAGATGGAGCGTACCCACGCATCAATTTAATTCCAGTCCTTCGAAAATGAACTGTGCCAGAAAATCCAGATGAGAGAATTTTTAGCAAGGCATCCCATGTATCATCCTCACCCGTGAAAATAGCATGTAGTCCCTGCAAGAAACAAGTATCATGCTTAATACTAACATAAAAGACGACAAAATTAGATGTCCCAAATATAAGTTTAGCATCAAAAACCAACATACCGAGGCAGACCCTTGCATATCAACTCGGGCAACAAATAATCTAGATGGTTGAAATGTTCTGCAGTGCCAAACCTGGAACGAATAAATGTCAAACACATTACCAAGCAAGCAAATTACTAACATTTGGTACAAATGAAACAGTTTCACAAAAAGCAACCATATTTGAGTTAATTTCCTATATAACAGATGTTATGTTATATCTTCAATTTTAATACATCGCTTACACGATTGCGATAAGCAAACTCCAACTGTTCGGCAACATCCTCCCGGAGTGGAAACCAATCAAGACTCCCTTTAATAAGTCTACCTGCAACGATTACCACCACACGAGTTTATAATCAAAAACATGTTTTAGACTAGTTTTAATCCACGAAAATCATTATAAATCGTTTTATATTCGATTACACATTTAAGAAAATATCAATTAAATATGTGTTTGAACATACCCATGAACAGAGTAGGATAGGTGAGTTGAGGGTGATGGTGGCTTGACTGTGATGGTGGTTATCTCGAACCAAACAACCGAAGCAAATAAACTCTCCCATACAGTTCCCTTGTCTTGATGACGGTGATGGCGTGGAGGAGCGATGGTTGGTGGAACGATGGCGAGAAAAGACGGTGAAGTGTGGCAGTGGTGTGAGTCGGTTCTAGAGAGAAGGAGAAGATATGAATAGAGAGTAGATATGACTAGTGTAAGTGTTGGTGTTTTGATTTTGGGGAAAAAGGGGCGGGATCTTGAGCGGGAGATTGAAATTTTTTGGGAAAAAGCTAGGGGCAGATCATGGGCGCGCATTAAAATTTTGGAGATTGAAAGCCTATCAAATGAGCTAGAAATGTTTAATGAGTTTGAGCTCAATCTTATATAAGTTCGACTCGAGTTATTGTTGAGTTCTCGAGCTTATAAGTAATATAATTTTTTTTTCATTATTATTATTATTTTTTTAATATGTAAGTGTACTAAGTGTAGATATTTATTTTTGGATGTATCAAGCTTTTCGACCTGAAGTCGAACGGAATTCAATTCTTAGGTTATATTAAATTTCAATTTTAATTTGTGTAAGAAAACACATCTTTACCGATAAATCGATCTTTTCGAGTCAAGCTCAAGCCGAGTTCAAACTTTCTCGATCCCGGATAACATGATCGGGAGGTCCCTTGATACTTGCTTCTTAGTGTCTGTGACAAACGGTATACACCTACCAAACCGGTGCAACCCATGCATGACCAGTACTGTGATAATGGCTAATTCACATGGGTCATGGGTCATCATATGCATTAGGTTATCACTGGTTACATTCATTAATGGGTATTTGACATCGATCATATGGGTCATATGCATTGGGTTATAGTTGCTTAGAGTATCATGTTACGACACGTACATCCATAACTGTTGACAACTGGTAATTAACATGGGTCATGGGTAATGTGCATTGGGTTATAGTGGCTTTTAGTGTAATGGAAACCATGCATGACCGGTGACATGGGTCATGGATCATGTGCGTTAGGTTATCACTGGTCACATATTTGATATCATAGGGGTCATATGCATTGGGTTATAGTTGCTTAGAGTGTCATGTTACGACAAACCGCTCAATCCGAAACCGAAAAAAATTCGAAACCGAAGAAACCGAAACCGAAAAAAACCAAAACCGGAAAACCGCTTATTACGATTCGGTTTCGGTTTTTACTTTTAGATATCCGTGGTTAACCGAACCGAACCGTATATAATATAATAAATAAATTACTCGCCCCGCGATGGATAGTTAAAATCTTCCGACTAACCGAACCGAACCGCCCCGTGAACACCCCTACCAAGCATGCCCTAAAATACAAATGTAGCTTTAATATATACTTATTACTTTTATAACTTTTATTAATATTTATACTTTTAATACTTTTAATTATTTTTGAACTTATAATATATACAAAGAGTAACAAACACATTTCACTTATTAGAGCACACGGTAAGGTAACACAAAGTTAAAACTTAACTCACTGCCACGTCAGCGCCACATCATATTAGCTTTTATCTTTTAACCTTAACTCTTGACTTTCCACCCCGGTAGCATAACTCACCTTAACTCACCTCAACCACCCCAATTATTTTCAATTATTTCAACCCCAAATTTTAACAAATACTTCATTTAAAACTAACATAAACATTTATAAAACACAAATTATATAAAACATCTTAATTTATTAGACTACGATACTTAAACATAAAACATCTTAATTAAACTACAATTATTAAAACGAAAACATCTTAATTAAACTACGATACTTAAACATAAACTACGATTTAAATAAACTAAGATTCAAGAAAACAAATCATTCGACACATAGCCCTCGTGACTCGAATAGGAGGCACTCGAATCGTCCTCACTCGATGGCACACGGTATATTCTTATTGCCCATCGCCATTCTGCTCGGCGGTTTCTCCGATCCTATTTAGCTTTTGCTCGCTCCTCACGAGCTCTTGCCTCACTTTCTTCCTCTGCTTCAACATGTAACAATTCTTGCATATTTTGCTGAAACAGATCTTCATCAGTCAACCCTCTCCAAATGGGTTGATCGGGTTGTTGTTGGACAACAGGTGGATTGACAACCGGTGGATTGGGCACCGGTTCATTATTTCCGGTGGAGTGTTCACCGGTGCATTCAGAATGTTGCTTGAACTTGGGAATTGCTGGAAAAAGTCATGGTGACTTGGGAATTGCTGGGAGAAGTCACGGTGAGTTGGGAATTGTTGCGATAAGTCTTTGCGAGACATTGTTTTAAAGAATTGTATACTTATTAGTTTTAAATCTTTTACTACTCTGTATACTTTTAATAACTTTTAAACTTATAGTATTTACAAAGAGTATCAAACACAGTTCACTTTTATACTTATAGTATATACAAAGAGTATCAAACACACTTCAATTTTAAAATATAGAAAGAGTATGCAACAAACTTCACTTTTAAGCTTACAAAACACACTTCACACATTTCAACATAATACTCTCTTTCTCTCTCACACTCACAGCTACAACTCACTCGGTTACAATTTTCTTAAACGGACCTAGGGTTTTGAACCTTTATTCTCAGTTTTGTCGTAAATTTGTTAGAGACTTGTTACTTTATGTATTAGATTTATGTTGTGTTGTTTTTGCGAATAATTAGAGCAAAAGAGATATTAAAGTGTGTTTGGATTAGCTTATTTTGTGTGGTTATCGGCTTATTGAGTTTTGGGAAAGTTAATAAGCTAACTGTTTGTTGGCTTATAAGCTTATCCACTTAAAATAACATAGGCATCCCCAAATCTCAAAACGCTGATAAGATGACAAATTAATATAATCCAAATATCCCCTTAGAGCTATTTATTCTTAGGCTTAGGTTGATTATCTGTTATAAGAATTGCGTTGCATTTGTATTGATAGAATAAGGAAGAACATGCTGTGTTGTTTTTGCGAATAATTAGAGCAAAAGAGATATTAAGGTTTGCTTGGATTAGCTTATTTTATCTTAGGCTTAGGTTGACTATCTGTTATAAGAATTATGTTGCATTTGTATTGAGAGAATAAGGAAGAACAGTGGCGGATGTGTGTGCGAATATTTAGGCTACAACATCCAAGTATCAAAGATGGCAGAATTTTCAAGTTTTTTATGCCTTGGAAACCTTAATATGTACAGCCTACTAGCTGTTTGTCCGGTCTTTAGGTTCACGCTGTCATATATTGTGACGTATGTGGTCCATTAGGTACCAAGCTCGAAAACCTAGTGGGAGCCTTTTGATTCTCCAATTGGAGAAGACTCATTCCTTGTAATGAGGATTGAGAACTTGGTTTTTATACGTGTTATATCTGTTAGAAAATTCATATGTGTTCAACTTGTTATTATTATATGTACAACCCACTAGCTGGTTATTATTATATGTTCAACTTGTCATTCATGCACGATTAGCTCTCTAATGTCGTAGAATCTACATAATTAATATGTATGTTCGTCACATCTAAGGGAGCAATATAAATGATAGTAAGAATCTGTTTTCTAATAACTTAAAGCTCAATATCAGGGCAGATCTATCTAACGTTGCAGATCGGTTCCCTTGCTTAATTTGGAAAACGTCTACTACCGTTATTAGACGTTGTCCAAAAAACAAAGCAATGGAACCTTTCTGCAACGCTAGATAGATCTGTCCTGATAATTGAGACGTCTTCAATGCGATAATGATATAGTGTGTATTGTTCATGACAGGCCACACTCCTTCATTATCGCATTCAAGATGAGTGATGCTACTTAGACTCTATTCTTTACTCAACATTTGTATCATATTGACCTTTTATCCCATTTTGAACTACACAAGTCCTAAAATTAGTACCTGTGTGCCGATTTGTACTAGGTGCCAACATTACTTGGTGGATGAATGGTTTAACTTTATTAATGAGTCTGGAATTTCAACATACCTTTCCCTTCTAAGTTCCTATACAGTTCCTTTTGTTTTTTCAACAATCTAGCAATGCGCCTGGTGCAGGCCTTTGCTAAAAGGGAGTTGAAACGACAAAAGGAGCTGTAGCGGGAACTTAGAAGGGTTACGTATGTTGGTTTATTGCATTCCATTATTTTTTATGATCTAAAACCAACCATTCACCAAGTAATGTGGCTATTGGAGTTCCAAGAACAAAGATTTTTCAAACACACCCTGAATTGCAACATTGACTGTTTTTGTGCACATCAGTTGACTGTTTTGGCCTTGGTCTTTGCACACCTGCATTTTTGGCCTTGGTACTGCAAATACTGTTTTTTTCTCATGTTTGCACATATGAAAAATGATGATGTGGGATTGCGACCACGCAACAGGTTTTACCTCTCAAGGGATCTTGAGAAGCTTGCAATCCCACCAGGCAGTGTACCTGGTCGGTGTAGTATAGTGTAGTGGTAAGTACAGGGGATTGATCGTTCTCTCACAGGGAATAGTGTTCGTTAGGTTAGAAAAACTACTCTAAAAGGTCTAAGGGAGAAGGAAGATTATTTTTGTATTTTTATGTTTTATGGAAAGCAAGTAAAATCTCGGGTATTGGAAGAGTGGGCGGAATTAGTTGCTAGTCAACTAACCCAAAAACTACAATTGCAATTAAAAATAAAATAACTAAACTATTGTGGTTCTGAAAACTTATATGGAGACAAATGTGTTTACTCAGACTTCCTTACTGCCTAACTATCTTTTACCGGTTAATTGGTGCATGTATTACTTGCGTGGATGACGGGTGTATTCCTTAACAATTCATGGGGTGGCGTACATATCTCCCCAATTCTATGAGCTCTTATCTCCTCCTACAACGATCCGTAAAGCACCCAATCATAGGGATTGTAAATAGTGGCTCATGCGTTAAATACTACCTTAATAACCTAGTACGCATTGGTTACATGTTTCTTAAGACGTTCAAGCATGTTACCATATAGGAGTATTGCCAGTTTTCTTAAGCCTAACATTGATGAAACATTCATCCAAGAAAAGTAATAACACACCAATCAACCAATATTTAATAGTTAGGTTTCATTAGATCTAAGCAAACACAAGAAAAATCTAGCCTAGCATGTTAATTGAAAGACAAGCATAAGATATAATTAACCACTCATATACATATTGATTAATTTAAGTGAGGACTTATCTTTAATTGAACATGAAGGATTCAAGGGTGAAAAACCCTTGAAAATACAGCCAAACTCGTCTTTAGGATTTTTCCCAAACTTGTACCAAAAGTTCCACCCTAATGAATGAAAAATAGAAAAGTATATATAGATTTTACACTCTGACGGCGTCAGGTTATGGGTTCTGACGCCGTCAGCTCGCCGTCATTAGGGTTCTCGGATGGCCTAGATCTACTTATGACGCCGTCACTTGTAAATGTGCTCTGGGCCGTCACTCTTTGGCATTACACCTGACGGCCTACTTTCTCTAACACCTGACGCCGTCAGGTGTAAACATGTTGTTTTCTTCATAGGGCGTATAGTGTAATCTGATTTTGATTTACTCTTCTCGTCAATCGTTGGATGACGGCGTCACCAAACCATTGTGACTCTGACGCCGTCAGGAAGGTTTTCCAGGTATCTTTGTAGACTAAATTGTCGTTTTCTTCACTTTTATTCGTTCAAAAACGTCCAAATTAGCATGTTTAATTCAAGAATTACTTCTCTAAAATACCTAAATGAACAAAAGGAATGATTTAGGGCAATAATTTGATCACATTTACTCGAATTAGGGCTTTAAATGAACCCCTTAAAACAGGTACACCTTTTTCGTTTCTACAAAAAAGTAACTGTCACGAACTGCACAATCTTACATAGCATATGCAAGAAGGGTAACAAACACTATATTCTCTTCACTCCGTCAATTGACTACTTTTTTGCAGTTTATGAAACACTACCCCAAGCCAACCCTTTTCTCAATATAAACCATCCAAACACTAACAAGCAAACTACCCCACAACACCCATTCTACTACTGAAACAATGAGTATCCAAGAACAAAGGTAATGTATTAAACACACCCTGAATTGCAACATTATCTTTTTTATTTCATTTAGACTATATATACTACTAACCTCACACAATATTATATATATATAAATATATATTATATATATAATAAATACTAACACCTACTTAATACCAAAATATATTATATAATATGAAACTATATAAATAAATATATACAGCTCTACTAACCATTAATATTATATCATAATTTTTAATATAATTTTTCATTTTTTTGCAGAAAATCATATAGACATTGACAGATTGATCAAGTACTCAAGTTAATTTCACTTATCAACAGTCTGAAGTCCTCCAAATCCAGTGGGTAGATACTTTCCAAAGGGAATTCTGATCAGGCAACAAAAAGGGAAATGCTAGGAGCTTAAAACTCCAAACAAACTGCCAATGAGATTTTTGATGAGAGGGTTCAGGTGCTAGGCCTGCCAAATGCTAAGATTTGTGAAGACAAGGGTATAAAACCATGGAACAAAAAAATGCCCTAAATTTGTTCAAAAGGGAAGTGTAAAAAGAAAATGTATTTAGTATTAGGGAAAAGATACTTTTATTTGAATAAAACTGTGTTAACCTGAATCAAACATGTTGTAATCATATTTTGTATATTTATTTTGACTTTCCATGAAAGTCAATTATTAATAATGTTTTGTCATACCTAGCACCTCACAAATAGTTTTGGATACTCCTCCATCTCTCAAGTGTCATAGAATGTATATCGTCATAAATGAAAACGGAAAATATCTCCTCACTACCTATTTCATAGCAATAGATTACCATGAGGCTTGGGAGAGGATCAATTACTCCTCCACTAGGCGTAAAGCACAGATAAGATACAATATCAAAGAGGGCTTTACAAGGGTTGTTAACGTAAGGTGTAGGGATTATGATACCAAACACGGTTTGGTTGGAATAAGTCCGGTATTTTACTTTTTAATGGTGGCGAGTTATTTTATTTATCAATGAGCAAAATACATGCACTATCCATATGTTTGCAGGCCAAAGACGTCCGACTCAAGTTCTTAAGCTAAAAACCAAAATACACAAAACATAAAAAAACATAATAAGAAACGGGATGGTATGTTCCGTTATGATTTTCACTTTTCATTTTTCTAATTTTTTTGTATTTTTTTCTTGATTTTTCAATTTTTTTTTTCTAACCTACAATTCTTACCATCCACATCCCAAATAACACATCAATAGGGACTCGGTTACCCACCTTACACATATGAACATATTTACATACTTTACAATTACTATTTCTAATGACTCGAATTAAGATACTTGAAAAACTCTGGAGTACACTCTTTTAAAATATTTAGCACAATATGAGGGGTAATAATGTTGTTCCTTCCCATTACTAACCATATACAACTAGTAACCCTTTACACCCATGACGTCCCAATTTTCGTCCAAAAACAATAGGTAAAGGATTATGACTTCGAACTTAACAACCCATGTAACTTCGATTAAGATACATTAACAAAGGGTTATAACCACAAATGTTTCTACAATAATGCACTACAAGGTGAGTGCATACAAGAGAGGCTAGGCGATTTGGGTGTACATTTAAGTGTGGTGTAACAATTCACTTTGAGTAAGATTGCTCCGAAGTCGAATACCATATAAAAAGATAGCTTGTTAGGGGTGTACATAGGGGTATCCGTGTACCAAAAAATCAAGCCCG